>APFE031744578.1:0-73938 GCA_000404065.3 Pinus taeda | reverse complement strand
TGCTACAATTAAAGAAACTGAAAAACTAAAAGAAACAATGGTGGGGGTCCAAACGGAATTGGTGGGTGGCCACCAATATCCACCTAGATCAAATGAGGTCCCAAAACTAGATCATATTTGGATCTTCTCGCATAATTCTTTTCTAAGAATTGTTTCGTTGGACATAGGCTCAATCTTGAAGGATTTTCAAAGTTTTCAAGTTAAACTTTTTAATCCTCAAGACAGAGTTAATGATTTGTCCAAATCCCTTGTATTTAAATCAAGTTTGGAATGCATATCTCACATGGATGTACATATCATTTGTAAAACTTCACAAATTGACACATCTTTGTCTTTGGATGATAGAGGACTCATGTGCTAACTAATGGGTCTTCTTGACGTACTGACAATTATCATCTCATTAATTATTTTACCATTGGTCACTATGATGGTAGGTGTTGTCATAGATTTCTTGATAACATCAAACCTGTGAACATTTATGATTCACTATCTTACCATCTGGATAATTGTCTAGTAGTTGAGGCACTTAAGTTTTTGTTGATGGTTATGTCAGGCCCTCATGACCTTGAAACTTTTCCTAAAAAATATCAATTTATCTTCTTCTTTTTATGAGACTCCTCATAGTGTTAATGCATTGATTAATTTCTTATCTCTACAATAATTTTAGTCTTTTCAAATCGGTTGTTTTTAGTATCAAGATCAAATTGCAGACTAGTTGGAAGAGCCGTACCTCGCAAGCTCTATTGTTAGTCATAAGTTCCAATCTTATCTTGAGCTTAGTGAACATATGGATGAACATGCATTTGCAAGCTCCCTTCATCAAGGAAAATATACAAGTTGGGTAAAGTAATTCTTTATAACACATTGTTATTATTGTAGATGAGACCTTCAATTTCTTGTGCAAGTTGTTTAGGTAAACATATTCTCTTTGCACATAATTTTGTAATGTTTTAATCTTTGATATCTTTATGTTTACAGGTCAGGAACAACTCTCATGGCTTCATTGGAAATTAAATTTCATTTCACATTTTCTTGACCTTTTATTTTAGATAGATTAGGATTTAGGTTTAGTTATATTCTTTTTCTTAGTTTCATTCTAGTTATGTTTACATTGCATCACATCACTCTTCCTACATTCCCTTTCTCGTTTCGGTTTTGTTTTTTGCATCCTCTTTACTAGTATTTACTTCTATTTTTTATTTTTTGTCCTTTATTTCAGGTCATGCTTTCTTTTTTTCTTTATTCGTGTTTCTTTTAGATAATTCCATGTATGAAATTCGTCCTATTTGGATCTATGGTAATGTTTCAAAATTCGAAAGGGAAACTATGACAACTAGCACCACTTAGCTTATCTTTGGTATACTTATTTGTTTGGGCCTAAATGTATTTTAAGGTCAATGATGCACGTACTGAAAATATGTTTTATCCTAAAAAAAATCTCAAGAGGATCTATGATGCCCATACCTATCATAGGATCTTCAATCCTTGAATCATCCATTTATATTAACATGTCATCTCAATGGAGTAGAGAAGGGAAAGAAGGATAAACTTAAGCGATCATATTAATTTTAGAGGTATATGCATAAGAGTCTTTATAAATCAAGGAACAACCTCTATTTCCCGTAAAATAAGTAGGAATCCCTCCTCTGCCCTTGGTGAAAAACATTTCGATAAGATTCCAATGTCCATAAAGTAATAAAATAAACAAAGGGTGAAAGAAGAGAAAGTTTCCTTATGAAGAGAGGTGAAGCAAGCAATTTTTCCAGGGTGCTGAACAATCTTGCTAGAAGCGAAGCATTTTTTGTGATTCCATTAAATGACTATGTTGGGGTATCGAACAGGCATGCTATCAGCGGAGCAATACTAGAGATGATAATAAAACTCTAAACGTCTTAAACTCGTGAAATCTATATACTCCTACTTTCTAATCTAAATTGTTGAAGTTTGACTAGTCTTGTGAAATGTGTTAAGTTGACAAAGGGAATAGAAGAGACTACATCTATAACCATGATAAGAAAGGAAGTTAGGGTGATTAATTGGATGATACAATTCTTCCAGTAGGATATACTTGATTATTAATGTAAGACCTAAATAGAGAAGCTAGGGTTCTTCCAATGTGTTACAAAGTATTGTCGTTGCTACAACACTCCCGAAATTTTGGCTAACTTAAAATTTTGCAGCCTCCTTATGGCCATTTCATCTTTCGTTTTAATCCATTAAGGTCATTCTTGGTCATGTTGCCTAAGTGTTCAAGTCTTCCTTTACAAATCCAAAGTTTCAAACAATTTGCATTCACATGCCCTCCTCTTGATGTCTTCACAAACACACTTCTTTCAAGTAGGCAAGAGAGGCCATCTCTTGTTTAGAGATAGTGATTTCACGGATAGTAGAGACAGTGAATACACCACCCTTGCTCACTGTGACTACACAATCCTTGCTTACGGTCACTACGCAATCCTTGCTCACAATCATTGTGCAATCCTTTCTCACAACAATTGCACAATCCCTAGTGATAGTGTAAGGGCATCCTCTACAGATAATGATTGTGAACTCTTGTTGATATTGAGAGTGTTTTTCTTCAAGTCAATACTATCACACTTCTTAGTGATAGTCAATTCACTCTTGGCTCCTATTTTCATCACATGCACAAAGCACACTCACAAAATCTGACTATAATTGCATTTATGCTCTCCCCATGTAAATAGTTCAGTCCAAAGCTCATTCTCTCATTCACCATTTGGAGCTCTATGCATTCCTAAAGCATAAGGAAAAGTATTGGTTATAAATGTGCCATCTCCAGAGTGAGTTTCTAAACTTTCGCTTTTGCTTTTTCAAGTTTCTCTTTTTCTTTATTTTTTTCTTACATGTGTCATTTTTTCTTTCTCTATCTTTTTCAAGTGGCGTGGTTGCATTCTTACACCCTTGCATATGTTTCTTGTAGTTTCTTTCATTTTTGCATGTGTCACTTTCACTCTTGCATGTGTTTCTTTTTCTTGTTTTCACATATCCTAAGAGCATCATGGCACATCTCCTAGAGGAATATCCAACACACTCTTTTTGCGCTAGTTGATGTGATTTATCATTAGAACATGTGTTGGGTAGTTTCCCATGGCATTTCTCACTTTCTCTTTACATTTGACACTTGTATAGTAAAGGGTTACATCTTAAGTGTCACATTTCGAGATAAGTGTCACTTTGTTGTCGTTTCAATGAAAACATGTTGATTTTGAGTACTGTGTATCTTCTTGTTAGGTGGATAATTATATATGTGTGTGTGATCATGTTTAGGACTTGTTGTATGCTATTACTCTTACTGTTTTGTGTTACTAATCTCACACTTAGCCAATTTTGGAGTTCTCTTTTTCCTCATTACTTGTGCAATCAATGAATAATCTCCAACCATAAGTTACTATGCACTACACATTCCTAAGCCATAGTAATATAGGCCTTATCTCCTATAACCATGCACTACACACTCTTAGAGGAAAACTTCCTTCAACTACGCATTGAACAACTCCATAGCTTAGGTACTCAACCTTGCTGGTTACACTTACCCAATACGCAATTCTGATCATCCCTTCCTTGAATTTCCCATTGCACCCTTCTAGTTAATAGTGGGGTCATTTATGGACTCTTGCAGAAGCCAACTTTTCAATGGCATGATCCTACTTCTCAAGCACTATGCAATGTGCAATCACAGTGCCCAAGGATGTCATGATTGTCTCTGAAACTTTCCCTATGCATTATGCCTAGACTAGCCTTAGCTTCATTGCGTACTACACACTTTCAATTAGTAGTAGGGCCATCCTTCAGCCCTTGTAGTGCTCACATGTACAATACCTAGACTCTTCTCCTCAAGTATTATGCATTGTGCAATCTTAGTGAGAAAGTCTGTCATCCTTACCTCCTGGACTTGCCCAATGTGCAATCCATGACTTGTCTCTCTCTTACAACTATGCATTTCACATCATAGTGTTTAGACCCTCACTCTGTGCCCTCTGACTTTGCGCACTACACCCAAGAAGGCCTGTTCCTTCAATAATTTTGCATTGTCCCATCACATTCATCATGTTGCATAGGGAAACAAGGTAGACTAGGTGATTTTGGGACTAATGTTTTCTTCTCATGAGTGAGCTTTACTTGTAGGTATTTTCATCTCAACCTGGAAAGATGTTTCTCAAGGAGGAAATCAAGGATAGGTTCCAAGAGGGCACTTAGGGAGATGAGACACAAATATATCAGTATGCAGGAGTAAAGGAATCTTGGACCGTGATAGAGAGATGGAAACTCATATTGACCTAGAAGGTTCTAATACTATAACTAAACCCTTTAGAGGGTGAAGATGAAGTACATTCAAGACCTATCTTGAAGAGTTGAAGACATTGCAGTGAATAAATGAACCTCACATCAATATGTTAGAATGAAGTCTCATGTCACTATTGCCAAATGGCCTTTAAAAGTGTTACCACAAAATTCTTATGTTGTTCATGTTTTTTGCCACAAATTGTGAAATGTAATTTTGTATTTTCAAAAAAATGAGAAAATGTAAAAGGTGTGGAATATCAAGGGTCACACATGGAATTCAGAAAGTCACTAGGAAGTCCTAGAGTCATGTAGGAGTTCAAGGGTCACACATGGAATTTGTAAAGTCACTAGGAAGTCCTAGAGTCATATTGGAGCTCGAAGGTCGTATAGAAGCTCAAAATTCATATGGGAGCTCAAGAGTCATGAGGGAGGTCAAGAGTCACATGGGAGGTAAACAGTCACCTCGTTTGTTATAAATAGCTCAAGAAAATGACTTTTCACCATGGCTTCTCAAGCTAGGAATAGGAGAGGAGATTATTATTTGGGGGAGAAAGTGGTGGATAAACATTCCACTACTGGAGCTAGTGATGCAACATTGTAATTATGTATCTTGGAACTTTCACTTAACGATTTGAAGCTCTTATAGTTGGCGCACTTTCATGCATGTATCATGGAATTTGTAAGACTATTATTTTAATGCTTGTGGTACATGTTTGTGTTCATACATACCAAAGAAAATGAACTATTTCGTTGGCTTTGGTATACATCTTGTTAAACGTGTGTTGTTACTTTCTTTCATGATCATTCTTACTATGTGAACTATTTCAATGGTTAACTAATGATTAATTCTATGCTCTCATGTGACTTTACTATAATTACATTTCTCTTAAAGGCCAAAACTTTCTAATTTGTTCGTGGAAGAATGTAATATACATTACAATTATATGCTTCACAGTGTCAACATACTTGCTTATCTCAAAGTTTGTGTATAATATCTTATGTTGATAATTGCATCTAAGGAAAATATCTAAGAATAATCGTGGTTAGGTCAAATTCCCAAATGGGGCTCCTATCCCAAATGGTGTAACATATAGACAAGACTTCATATCTAAGAGACCCCCTACTATTGGTGGCATCCATTACCATCAACAGAGCTTAGGTTGCTTAGTTACACCATTTTGAAGTGATTGTATACCATATTTTTCTCTCACATTGTTTCAGTCATAAGCCCTTCATATTAAATTTGTTTCACGATTGCAATATGTCATTGGAATCTCTCCCTGAGCTATTTTATTTAATTTGTAGACACTAGTATTCGTACAATCTTGTACTGATACAAGCAATTATCATGGTTTTTTCTACCAGAAAATGTTGTTTATGCCCTCAAAAATTCCATGCAAGTAGACGACCTATAAAATTAGCAAAAAAAAAAAAGAAAAAAAATTGAAAATTTTGTTTTTTACTCCCTTGGACCAGTGGTGTTTTCCTATAACTATGTTTAAATTTCTTTAGACATACAAAACCTCTCAGTGTATATCGTGTTTCCTAAGAAAAGTAGTAATTGCATGTAATTTTCTAATTTTTAGTTCTCATTAGCCTCAAACTAACCTGTGTTGCCTCGCTTGATACTTTGCATGCATGTATCCATCCATTTTACATTCAGCAAGGCCCTTTGTCACTTTTTGGGCATAATTTTCTAACATCCCCTTTGAATCCTTCCATTGGTGGCATCATCGATGATATCATGTTGATGTGAGATGCCATACCAGTTTTCCATGTAGGTTTCCATGCCAACATCCTTCATTCTCCCATGCCTACATGGCTTTGTTGCAGATGGATACCTCTCAGTTGATTCATTTCCCCATTATGTGTCGCACTGGCATGTCATATTTCCTCAACCAAAACCATTAGTAATTTAAACCCCCCACCCCATTGGTGGTTTCAAATTCAGGGAAGAGGGGCCCTGTAGTTAATCTCCATCGTTTATTTGGGGTAGGTAGTTTGGCATTGATCCCAATTGCGCCCCCCCACGCCCTTGTTAAATACCAACCATGAGGGAGGTGGCTACGATCACTCTCAACCATTCACTTGCGATGGTTGCCTATTGATTTGCATTAGAGTAAATTTTAGCCTAAAAGTGGCCTCCTAAGGAAAAATCGAAAAATTAATAAAAAATGCCATTTAGACAATTTGTTAAAATTACTTTACTGTTATCTATGTTCCAGAATATTAATTAGCATGAGATTTAATAAAAAAAATTAATACACTATTTCTAATTTTTTACTTTTATCAAAATCCCTTCGCACTTTTATCAAAATAATTGTTAATATATATTTAATATTTAAATTTGATTGTCTATATTTATGTATATTTTATATTTAACTATTTGTTTTGGTGTTTTCTTAACAATGTTTTCTACTAAGGCCACAATTTCACCCGTAATATATTTTTTTGGCTGGAATCCAGTAATTTGTCCTTTCTAGAATACATTTTTTTTAACTATTTAACTATTTTATATTTAACTTTTAACTGTATATATGTGTGTGTGTGTGTGTGTGTGTGTATATAATATATATATATATATATATATATATATATATATATATATATATATATATATATATATATATATAACCTTTTTTTTTAGTGTTTTTTTAGGGCATTGGTTAGTAATGTCAAATGGGCTCGCATTTTTAATTTATCTTTATTCACTAATATCAATATTTACATTGAATTAATAATTTTTTTAATATTCTAATTCACACGGAAAGGTTGGTAAATAATATTAATAATATATATATATATATATATATATATATATATATATTATATATATATATATATATATATATATATATATATATTTTATTTTTTTTTTTAACTGAAACGGTTATGAAATTTTATTTACGTGGAAAAGGTGAGAGGGGACTTTGCCATGACAGCCCCAATTACAAAGAGAGCAGCCTTTTGCTTCAGATTTTGGATTACATCAATCTCATGGCGTTTGGATGGAGATGTTGCCACTTACAATCAGATGCCGTTTCAGGAGAGTGCACCCTTTATTCGCCATTTGATCAACTTCATCGTTTAAGTTTCTGAGAATATGGTAGAACTTGTAGGTATTGAGTTCTTGCAACACTCTTTTCAATCTGCCCAAGATTTTGTTTAGAACAACATTACTGAAGAGATCTATCGTGTTTAATTTTTTTATCAGGATCTCGGAGTCTCCAAAAACTTGTAGCTCTTTAACACCCTGATATCTTGCTATTTGGCAGGCTTTGAGAAGGCCATAAATTTCAGCTTGGTTGTTGGATTTCTGGCCTAAACTCCAGCAAAAGCAGTCTTTTAGAGTCCCATCTGTGGAATAAATGATCCCTCCTGCACCGGCAGTTCCTGGATTTCCTTTAGAGGCTCCGTCAAAGAAGATTGTGGTTAGATTTTTGGATCTCGACCAGTTTGAGAAAGTGTCCTCAGAGTCTCTTCTACGCCAATCCCGGTTTGCTATTTGGATATTGAGGGGGGAGTTTCGAGGAGAAGGCTCCAGAGGGCAGAGCCATCTCCTTTCTTCAGGGAGGAGAAGAGGATCCTCTTTATGAAACTGCTGTTGGGCTGCTTCCAAAAGGAAGGCTTTGGCTTTAGCTGCAACCTGGAGAGGGGAGAGTTGATGTCCATTGAAGATCTGATCGTTGCGGGCCAACCAAATCTGCCAGTAGACAAATTTTGGAATGGCTGTCCAGACTTTGTTCCAGAAGGATTTAATGGGAATGCTTTGCGGGTAATGCTTGTTCCAAGAGGCGAAAAGGTCTGTTATAGAATACTGGGGAAGGGGGGGTATCTGTAGTCCCAAAAGGATGAGGCCCCACGTTTCCTTGGAAAAATGACAGTCCAAGAATAAATGTTGGGCTGTTTCCTGGTTGTTTCTACATAGCGCACACCTGTGAGGCCCAACTATATTCCTCTTCGCCAGATTGTCACCTGTTAAAATTTTATTGTTAATCAATGTCCAGAAGAAAAAATTTACCTTTGGGAGAGCAAGGTTGTCCCAAACTCACTTCTAGAAGGCTGAATTGTGGTTGTTGTTTCTTAATTCCCGAAGGGAATTATAACCAGCTGCAGTGGTATAAACGTCTGTCTGTCCCCATGCCCAGCTGTCTTTTATATGCCAATTCTCAGGCGTCGATTCTTCCATAAGATCGATTAATTGTTTTCTCTGTGCAGATAGCCAGCCAGGGGCGTCATGAAAATCCCACTCGGCCCACTCTCCTCGGTGATCCCATACAGAGAGGTCGCGCAGCCTATTTATGCCTGCGCTCAACAACCAGACTCTGAGTTATTTTATATCCTCTATCTGCTCCAAAGGGTCACGACCCATGATTCGGTCCTTCCAAAGGTTTATTCGCTTACCATTGCCTGGGACTTTGTAAAGCAACTTTTTAAAGAATGTGCTACTTTTACAATAGAGGGCCCATACCTAAGAACTGTTGGCTGAAGGCTCGAATTGCATGTTGCTGATGGACGTATTTTGAGCATATTTTGACAGCAGGATGGCGCTGGTGGGATGCTTGGGATCGTTAAACAGTTTCCACAGGAGCTTACCTCCGAGCTCAAGGTTGACTAGAGATGGATCGCGGATTTGAAGGCCGCCCTCCGTTGTTGGCCTTTTAACCAAGTCCCAGTTGACCAGATGCATCTTCTTTTTGTTACCTTTCCCTCCTTGCCATAAGAAGTCTCTTAAGAGCTTGGAGATCTGATCCATGACGTTTTTGGGGGCGAGTAAGAATGCTCCCTGATAAACTGGAAGCACAGATAAGAGAGACTTAATTAAAATGACTTTGCCTCCTTTAGAAAGCCAGAATCCGCCCCATGCTGCTATTTTTGATTTAATTTTGCTGATAATGTCGGTCCATAAAGACCTCCTGTTAGGCCCATTTGAGATAGGAAGACCAAGGTATTTGAATCGATCCCATCGGGTATGGCCTCTGAACCCCAGGGCGTGCGAAATTCCTGTTAGCTCATGATTATCTATATTCCAGGTGTAGAATTCGCTCTTATTTTTGTTGACCTGTGCTCCTAAGACTCTACAATAACTTTTGAGAACTGAGTTGAAGACTTTGGGAATTCTGGAAGAAGTGCCACCAAGAAGAAGAGAATCGTCTGCAAAAAGTGCATGGTTCAGGGGGTCAACACCAGGGGAAGGTTTGAGTCTAGGAAGTGTGCCCACAGATCTTTTAGCAGTAAGCTTTATGCTAAAAGAGTCAGCCATTAGAATGTACAGGAAGGGGGAGAGAGGGCATCCCTGCCTGATGCCTCTCTAGGCTTGAAAGAAGATGGAAGCGCATCCGTTGACTAGAGGGGCGATCCAGGGATTTTCAGTACAGGCTTTAATGAGATTGACAAAGTGGGGCGAGAAGCCAAAGGTGATGAGGACTTTGAAGAGGAAGGATCAGTTTACTCTATCAAACGCGTTTGCCATATCTAACTTTATCACCATACCTTTCTCATTTCTCTGTTTGCTGGAGTGGATTGTCTCCTGGACCTGAATGACATTACCAAGGATATGCCTACCTTCCACAAATCCTCCCTGGGGTCTAGAGAGCAGCCTTTCTAACAGAGGCTTAATCCTATTTTCAAGGAGTTTGGCCAAAATCTTATAAGATGCATTGCATAGCGATATCGGTCTGAATCTTGTGAAAGTTTCCGAGTTGGATTCTTTTGGGATTAAGGCTAAATAAGTGGAGTTGGTGCCTCTACCAACCTTTGCTTTTCTCATGAAGCCTTTAATTATTTTTTGAAGATCAACTTTGATGATGTTCCAGCAAACTTTATAGAAGTGGATTGTGAAGCCGTCTGGCCCAGGGGCCTTATCAGATTCCATGGACCAAATGACTTTGATTATTTCCTCCTCAGTGGCTTCGCTGATGAGAGCGGCATTATCTTCAGGTTTGATCAGATGGGGAATATTAGAGAGGAAATATGTTGTCTCCTCCTTGTTGTCCTGAGCATCCTCGCTATATAATTTCCTGAAATGACTGTCTACGGCCTCTTTAACTTGGGTGAAGCCCTTTCTAACTTCGCCATCTGCTGGTTTTATTTCTGAGATGTGGTTCCTCGACATTCGAGCTCTATATTGTCTGTGGAAGAAGGAGGTGTTCCGATCCCTTGCTTTTAACCACAGACTTCTTGATTTAATTCTCCAGTATTCTTCTTCTTTTCTTAAGGCTCGATAGGTTGAGCTTTGGGCCTTTGTTTCTTGCTCCAACAGATCTGTTGTGATCTCTTTACTTTCCATATCATCTTGCAGGTTCTCCAATGTATGCACTACATCTTTTCTTGTAATGGATGGATTGGGGGCTGGTTTCCTTATCCAATCCTTCAGCGCGTACTTTGTAGCCTTGAGTTTTTTCTCCCAGACAAAACTTGGGGATCCAGAGATAGGTTTGACCCAAGCTTCTTTCACAATGTCGAAGAATCCTTGTCTCTCAATCCATAGAGGATTAAAGCAAAAGGGGAGAGGCCCCAGATTTTCTTCATCATCTAGGAGAAGCTGGATTGGCTTGTGATCTGAGGTGAGATTTGGTAAAATTTTGGTCTTGATAATTTTTTTGTTCAACATGATCGAACTTTGAACCAGGAATCGATCCAGGCGGGCGGCTATGTGATCCAGTCCAGATCTACTGTTGGACCATGTGAAAAGGCCGCGCACTGGGGTGAAGTCTAGTAAATCCCATTGCTGTAAGAGCTCTTCAACAAAAGCCAGCATTGGATCTCTGCTGCTGGATCCACCCCTTTCTTCCTTTGTTTTTATAACTATATTGAGGTCACCTGCTATGATAATATTTTCTGGATTATGTTGTTCGAGGAAAGCTGAAAGAGAGTTCCAACAATCTTGTTTTTCGGAATATGTGACAGGAACGTATAGATTAAACAAAGAGATGGACAACTTACTTGTGCAGTGTGACAGCTCCGTGAAGATCCAGTGCTGGGTTTCGTGGGACTTTTTTAGCTGAAATAAGTCTACAGTCTAGAGATTTTCCAGCCTTCCGGAGGATCCCCTTGAACTAACTGCTTTGCCTGCGCTTTTCTTCCATTTTGTTTTGCTGATATCTAGAAGAGCACCCCCTTCTATCTTCGTCTCTTGGAGCATGAGGATGTCTGAAGGTTATATTTTCAGAAGGTCCTTGACTGCTTCAGCTTTGGATGCATTCCCCAGCCCTCTGTAATTCCAAGAGGTGAGCTTCATCATTTACTTAAGGAGGAGAGTGTGGCCTCCCTTGGGAGGCCTAGGTCTGGTATTTCTCCCCATGGTCATTTCTATGGCGGCCTGGCTCCCTTGGACTTTGAGTCGCTCGGCCTCCTCTTCCCTTAGCTCTTTGCGAGATTTCCTGTCTGCTCTTTTAGAAGGTCGCTCAAAGTTTTCATCCTCCGAAGATCCTGAGCTTTTTTCTGGCTTCTTCCTTGTTACATCAGCATATGAGGGGCTGGAGGGGCTTCGTTGCATAGGCTCAACCGGTGAAGCTTCTTCCCCCTCTTGGATGGGGATGGATCTGTTGTGTGCTCCAGATTTTTCTAAGTCAAGGAAGAGGGAATAGTCTGGGGATTTTCTGCGCCTTTCGGGGTTGCTTCCTTTTCTAGATTGGGCTTGAAACAGCTTGGGGCTCCAGACAAGCTGCCTTTTCCATTTCCTTTTTTTTGTCAGGCGGTTCTTTGGACTACTGTCCACTGATCCTCATTAGTTTTGTCTGCCTGCTCCTCGATCTTTTTCTTGCAGTTCTTTGCAAAGTGACCGTGTTCATGACAGAATTTGCACTTGAAGGGGAGCTGTTCATAATCCAGTTCCTGAACGTGGGTCCATCCAGCCACTGAGAGCTTTATTGCTTCAGGAAAACCCTCCTCAAGGTCAACTTCTACACAGATTCGGGCGCATGAGTATTGGTCTTTCTTACTGCTTGATCTATGTACTTTCCTAGCGCATTGCCTATGATCTATAGAGTTTTTTGGTTCCAGCAGTGTAGAGGCAGATGGGGAAGTCGCACCCATACAGGAACTGCTGAAGGGATGTCCTGAGAGGGATCGAAATCTGGGGACCATTTATTTAGATACAACCCCTGTTGTCCCATGAAATAGGGGCCATTTCTGAAGATTAGACTTCTGTCTTCTGTGCTCTCGAAGACAAATACATAGAATCCTTTGCCTACGGATTAGCTTTTAACCCCTTCTTTGATCAAAGGAGACCAGTTTCTTTGTGTCCAGTCCTCCACCGAATTGGGGGAGGGCCAGAGACCCGTAAACTGGCCTATCAACCTTTTCTCAGCTAGATTCATGGCAGCTTTGCATATTTCTTCTTCGGGTAAGGCAACCGTTGGGATGGAATCGAGCTTCTTGACGAATTTCTGCTGGCTGGCTGAGGGAGGGCATTTCAAGCTGGAAGCTACCATGGCTTTGAACGTTGAGATCTCCGGTGGGAGAGTATGGGGGGGGGGCAGAGCCCCCGCTGGGTTCCATGCAGGGCTCTGCAAGGCTGAGAGGAGGGGTGCAGCAGCCGCTGGCCAAGTAGGCAGAGATATGAGGGATCCGATGCAGGTCAACAGGCGTGCAGGAGAGAGACACCGGCAAAGGCCCAGGGAGCCGAGGCTGGCTGGCGGCCAAAAACAACAGCGGGGATGGCTAGGTCTTGAATGAAAAATTAATAAAATATTTCACCAATACCCAAATTAATGATAAAATATTTCACGAATACCCAAATTAAACAATTTAAAAGTATTTAAGACATTTACCTCTTTTTAAATTTAAAGGATTTTGATTGTTTACATATTGTGACATGGGAATTATGTGAAAATTTCATGGGCAATTTTAGGCTGAAATTTCCTCTAATGATGGGCAGTGGGGGTGCTACTTTTGGTGACACGTTCCTGCCCTCCCCCCCCACCCCATTAAACTTTGACCATGAGGAAGTCCCACGGTAAATATTGACCTTCAATCAAAGATGACCAATCATTTATCTGTAATGGTTAGTGGGGGCGCAACTTTCCACCACCACCCTCCCATCCCCCACCTATTAAACTTCAACCACAATGGGGGGGGGGGGGGCAAGTAGTTTATCTTGGCCTTTGGATTTGGCATTGTTTTAGAGCAACGACTATCCCCACTTTTGAACATAATAGGACAAAAAAATGGGCCTATATTACACTTATTTTCAAGAAATATGTAGGCATAATAACCATGCCATTTATGAGCCATGTATTTGGTCCATGCAAACCTGGTTTTTAAGCTTCAATGCCTCCATTTCATACCCATTATTTGCATGGGAAATAATCATTATATTTGCAATCCCACCCTTTTTTAACATATCTTATAACCATGATAATCCATGGACACTATGTAATTCATAAATTCAACCAATTCCAAGCCTTCAATCATTTAGACAAAGGTTAAAAGTGGAAATTTCTAACCCTTTGCATCAATTCCCTCAAATTTCTAAGAAATTTCCCCAATTCCACTTGAAAATTTTGACAAGCACTTGGCAAGTGTCCTCATACCAACATTTTTTCAAACACTGTATTTGCAACTTGTATATGCCCATTTCCACGTCTAGCCCATACAAGCACGGTGTTGCAACCATGGCTTTGATATAGCCTGTAGTGTTCCCTCGACCCATTGTTGGATCATTCATGCCTCTAGTTAAGGTCTAGTCCTGTTCCAATTATACCTAGTAACATAAATTCCAAGGAATTTAAAATTTTACAGGAAATTCCCACCTGGTGAAATGCATATTCTAAATGCATGCTAAAATGTAATACACATATTCAAGTATGATTATTAAATTAATAATTCAATTATATTTCACTAGTATATATAAACATTGCAGTGAAAATATATATAAAAGATAGATATTTATGTTTTAATTTGTTCCCAACTTGTTTTATAACTTCGATGTTCCACCCACTTATAGACCATGTTGTTCATTTTATCTCAATTATGGGTCACCCTTGAGTCAGGGCTTCAAATCTATGGCCATTATGTCACCCAAATATTGGTACATGCTCAGTACAGTCAACTGACCAAAGTACCAAAATAGAAAGCCTATAACCAATAGGCTCACACCCCCTATCAATCCCTATCTTAGTTGTCCAAGGATGTTCCAAACTCTTGTGTCTCTAGGAGTTCCACTGCCCTCACAAGTCTTCCACACCCTCACACACCTAAGGTACAAAGCCTAATAACCTCCAATAAGTAGGGTCACATTCCCGATTATCTTGGACCCAAGTGGTGCACGCCCTTTTTTGCACTTGTAGGCCCTTGGGATGTGCCACCACCTTCCAGAGAACTTTACATGGATGGACATTAATTTTCTAGAGTCTTGTGATGATTTATTGGTCTAGCATCAAGTTTTGGAACAATCTTCATTTCTCCTACATCTCCTTTAATGCCTTTAATTTCTAAAAATGACTTAGGGAACAGATCCTCATATTCCCTAAGCAAATACAAATTATTGGTATTATTTTTCTGCCAATATTCACCAATAGAATCCAAATTGTGTTTTCCTTTAGTCCCAATATTATGCTTACGCAACTTTAAAGGTTTCAGGCGTGGAGAATATTTTACACGATCATCTCTAATACACCTTTTCCCTTTAGATTCCTTTAAGGACAATTTTTTTAGAGTCTTGCAATGATTTATTGGTCTAGCTCCTAAAGTATGTTGCAATATACTCAACCAAAGATACAATTCATCGAGGAATTAGCACCAAAATATCTCTTATTGATCGCACACACGCTTTGTGAAGAGAATCTCATCCCTAACCCAATCTAGGTATTTTTGCTACAATTCAATGTGTTGATGAACAAATGAATAAAGATTCTCTTCCCAACATTATTGAATGCTACTTTTGATAACCCTAGTCACCATTATCTAATAACCCCAACTAATCTTCAATTCCCAGTAATAGAACTATTTGTTGCCGAAGAGTTTTACAGTAATGACCCAGGGTTCAACCACAGTGTGCCAACAAAGGGCTCATAGTAGTCTATCACGTTGCCAACATTTTCAATCTTCCATAAGGAAAGAAGGTCTCACCCAAGGCATGTTGAGACTTACAATTGATGTTTTGGAGTTTTAGAACATGACAATATTCATTTCCTTAATTTAAATACACATTAAACTCACAAACATATGTTGATCTAATAAATATCTCTTGCATAAAAGTAAATAGATGCATAACATAGAATTTAACAAACAATTTTAAAGTTTTTTAATGGAGCCATGTGTTAGAGTCGGTCTGGTCAGTCCTCCATCAGAGATCAAAACTCTTTATGCATTTCATTTTTAGGTGTCCCACTCCATCCACCTAGTTGCATTCCGCTAGGGGCAGCCATAATCTGACGGAGAAGGTCATGCTAGTCATTCCCCCTCATGTCTGGCTCCTGCTGGCTCCGGTCTTTTGTCAATGATCACCAAAGTCCATGACAGTCAAGGTCTGGTTCTTTAGAGGACAACATGTTATTTTTTGATAGTTGGGTCTAGGGATTCATCAATTTGGTCTTTGAACATGTCCAGTAAAGCCATGCAGGCCAGAGTGAGGCCCTTACACATTTATGGTTCAGAGAGTTTCATTGTCATGTGGATAGACTTCGACTCTTGTTCAAAACTCTGTTTTGAGGAAAAGTCAAACAGTGTCATTTGTGATAAATTTTTCAAAAAAATTCGTCAGTTGATTTCTTCAGGTGCAGACATGGTTTTCGTGGCCAAATGTCCTATTGTGCAATCCTTGCAAAGAGTGTCGAAAATTTCATCATTTGAGCTAAAATTTCAAAGAGAAAGTGAAAATCAGTGTGTTTTAAAGTCAATGAAAAAGTGTCAAAACATAACATTATAAAAATGGGTTTTTGAGGAAGCAAAAATTTAACCCATCAGTTCCAAGGCTTTATATACAAGTTTTCATCAAAATCAAAGTCATTGTGCTAATCCAAGCCTTAGAGAAACGTTGCAAAGGGTTTGAGTGTGCATTGTGCGTGTTTGAGTGAGTTGGAGGCAGTTTCAAGGAGCGCGACACATTGGGTTTTGCAAGCGGCGCACACAGACCAAGGGTCGAAACAATGCCAAATCACTTCAAATTTTTTGTGAAGTCCATCAAATTGAAAGGTAGGCTCTATGACATGACTTGTTCATCAAATTTTATAAATGATATGGTGGTTTATGGCGATGTACGAATGCAACCAAACTCATAAAATAAACCACAAGAAATCACCAAAAACCATGATGGCTAGAGTTGCAAAAGTGTGGTGTTAGTGCCAAGGTTCCATTTCACCCATCATTTTTCCCTCACCTACCATTTTTTCCTACCCCCCTTCTCCCATTTTTCCTAGTATCCCTACCCTAAGTTACTACCAAACCCTATCCCCTATCCCTCCACTCTTTTGTCAACATAACACTCCAAACCCTACCCTATCAAAATATCCAAACCCCCTCCATATCCCTAAACAAACTTCTCCCCATAACCCCTATTCCCATTACATTACTCCCATCCTAATATCCCTGTTTCATTGTTCCCCTTGGTGACAGATATCACAAAGGCACCTAGCTTCGCACCATCATCAAAGGGAAGCCTAGGTATAGTACACAAAGTGGTCATGGCTTCACAACATTCATCAGAGTATGAGATGGAGACACAAAGTGACTCATCCTCAGAAGAGCAGGCTCCCAGGAGACATCACAAGAGCGGAAGACATGTCAGGGATGAGCCCACTACCTTCATTGAATTACAAGCATGTCCTCTTGCCATGCCATGTTTCTAGCACCTAGCATGTTTTGAATTTTCTCAAAGGGTGGCAAATGTTAGAGTTCATCATGAGTTGGCTCGTCTATTTGTGCTTCACCTACATGGAGGTCAGTCTATCTTGGCCGGGGTCACCTTCACATTGACACCTGAAACTATATCAGTGGCAATAGGTATACCAAATGTTGGAGAATAATGGCATAAGAAGAAGAAGGTGGATAGGCAACACTATGAGCCTTACATCAAGGCCAGATTCTTGAGTCAGCTCACAAGAGTCTTTCCCTTCAGATACTTGAAAGATGAGTATGCTCCACTCATGAAATTGATCATGAAGTACTTTAGCTGTGAGGGGAGGTTCTCTCGACTATATGCCTATCACATTCGGTTGCTCATGCACTTTACTAGGGTGAGGATGATGAACCTCCCATTTTTCATATGCAGGAACATAGAGAGGATGAACACCTTCATGCTGCATAAGACCCCTCAGCAGCAGCTTAACAGTGAGTATCACTTTTCTCTTATCCGGATTTTGGTAGATCATCAGTTGGGGTTGCAAGGCATTGCTTGGGAGGACTTCATCTCCTGTGACTTCTTCAGCACTTCATAGGTACTATCAGAGCCAGAGCAGGAGATGGGTCGTCCTTCTCATCAGTACGAGCACCATGAGACCACTACCATGCCAGTTTTTGTTACATATCAGAGAGGTAGTAGGCACTTGTTTTCAGGAGTAAAGCAAATGTTATCTCCACCTGGGGTGGAAGGGGCCTCGCTTCCAGCATCAACGACACAGGTACAGGACAAGGGCAAGAGGCGTGTGCATGATGAGGGGCCATCAGGTGAACAGGAGGCCAATTTCATCCTCATTCAGGATGATGAGGCAGAGGCAGAGAATGCCAAACTTAGGATGGCCATTCAGGCGTAGAACACGAAGATCCAAGACTTGTCACTCAATGTGGAGAGGGTCAGATGGATAATCAAGTATCTGGAGCAGAGGAACAAGCAGCTTGAGGACCAGCATGTGATCATGGAGCTGCAAAGCATCCGTGAAATCGACAAGCTGCCCAACAAAGGAGGATCGAGCTCACTACCTTGGAGCAAGAGACCAACAATGACAGTGAGTCATAGCTAGAGCAAATCAATATCCACCTGGAGAAACTGCTGGAGAAGGCCAACAGAGACAAAACCATACTGAGGAGGATGGCTTGTCATTACAGGGCATGGAACATGAGTGCAAAGGCCCGGATAAGGAGCTTGAAGGCTAAATTGAGTAGAGCAAAAAAAGAGGCAAAAGAGGCAAAAGAGTAAGATCGGCTTTGAATCTTGGCTGAAGCTTTTGTTGCCCATCATAGTGCCTCTTAGAGAACATCTAGCCCAAATTTCAAGAAATTTGGGACAATTTTGGTCACATGGAAATATTTGGTCACAAACACAGGTTTTTTCTCCCTAGGATTGGGAGCTCCAAATGACAAATGGCTTGCATTTTTGGATTCAACATGAAAAATCACGACTACTGGCACTCGGGCAAGAAATTGGGGCATGATTTGAGTCTCCAGGAGGTCAAAAACACCCAAAACATGGCCTCACTGCCCTTATTTTGACACACAGGAAGCAGTCTTGGGAGAATGAAGATTTTGAGGGGAAAATGAGCACCAAATTCAAAAATTCCACTTGGGTTGGAAAGTAGACAGGACAGGCTTTCCAACAAGCATAGTTGGGCACATTTTGGACTCCTTCAAGTGCCTCAAAACGGGCCCCAAAGTGGCGCAGCGCATATAGGAAAAAAGGCCAATTTCACCTCTGTTTCGCGAAATTTCGATTCACGACTTTTCATAAGTGGGCCCTCTCATCTACACTTCACTTTTTTGGCACCAAAGGTGGCATTTAAAGTATTTTCACTCCAGATGGGCTTCTATCCAAGTGGCAAAGGAAGGAAAATAGTCACCCCAAGCCATTTGTCATGTTTGTGATGCTGCACTTGTAGCTGACGTTTGGCTCTCCACCTTCATTTTGTAATGATTCGAGTAACTCCCCAACCCTTGGGCGTTCTATCTCTTCATGGCACATTCTATATATTGTATGCAAACTATTTGCAAAGGGTTGGTTGGCTTGTAACTTCTGGGAGACTGTGGGAAAGAAACTCTGTTTCTTCATTGTATATTTTTACAGAGAATTAATGAAAGGCAGTGGCTCTGTTTCATGAGATTCATGTGGTTGTGAGTGTAGCAAATGTGTCTCTTATGTTTCATATGTATCTTGTTATTTTTCATAGTTCATTTCATATTCATTTCCAGTGAAATTTTCTAAGTTAGATAAGGTAGAATTCAATTTTATTGCTTTGCCTGTGGGAAAATTTCATGTTCAGTGTTCGTTCTTCTGTTGAAAAGGATTCATGTTGTTCATGCCCTTTTCACCCTCCTGATCAATCTCTCCATTCTGCGCTATCTTAAGCTAAATTTCTAGGCTTTCCGCCTATCTTGCCTCACGAAGTAATCTGTGCCTTTGTATTAAATTCTCTGTTCTTTGAGTTCCATTGGTCCCATACCATCCCAAAAACACAGTGATTCATAAAAATCACTTCTTGTATCCATATTCACTTACTAGCCTAAGATAAATATTTCACTGTAAGTCATCTCAAGCCATTTCATTTATCTATTCACTGAGTGTGACTCGGAGAGAGCCCTCTCTTGTTCTGGTAGGGCTAGCTACTAGACTGAGCGTGGTTTGTGGTTACCTTGAATTTGGCCTTCTTTTAGCCTAAGGTGGATTTAGGTGCTAACATAGTGGCGACTCGGCTGGGGAATAAATCAATCCCCTTGCTTCTTAATAATTCTAAGCTTCTAGATGATAAGTTTAGGATTTGATAGGCTGAGTAAAGTTGGTTGTGTCCTTTGATTTTTCTCAATAGCACGCTGGCTTCTAGAAGATACACCAGAGCTAATCTAGATCCCGACCCTCTGCACATCTACGAAAATCCCAATTTGATTTCAAGAATTGGTCGTCAAGAAAGCTCTATATCGCCCGTGTTCAAATCCCATTCATGACCGGACATTTTTGAGTATATTGAAGAGCTAGAGTTTGATGAGCAGTTTGAATTATCATTGTTCGAAACCAAATCTGAAAGGGCGGTTGACTCTACTGTCCACAATCCACAGTTTCTGGTAGACTTGGAGACAGAAAGGGCTAACCGGTCGATTGATAACTACATAGTAGCTCAGCTTCAAACTCCAATTGCCAGCCCCTTACAAACTGTGCACACTCCTCCAACACCTTCGAGGACAAATCCGCCAAGAGTGATGGCTGTCCATTTCGCACCTCTTGTCTTGCCTCAAGTTTTAGATGATATGCCTACTAATTACCAAAGCAAAATCCCTTTCTTTGATGGCACTCCTAATGGCATTACTGCTCAGAAACATGTGGACAGAATGACAGATTTCTATGAACTTCATGAGATAGATGCAGAGAATGTGGCAATGAGACTTTTTGTACAGACATTTGCAAGTGAAGTGAGGAAATGGTTCAGAGGTTTTCCGGCTGCACGTATCGCTACCTTGGCTGACCTACAAAGACAATTTTTAAACCGCTGGGAAGTGAAAAAGAATCCTCTTCAAATTTTGGCCAAATGTGAGCAAATCAAAAGAAACGTTGGTGAGTCGGTCCAAGACTATTGCATTAGATTCAATTCAATTTATAACGAAATTCCAGATCATCTAAGGCCACCTGTGAGAGACTAGCCATGGTGAAGTTCCCGGATGGTTTTGATGCTGACATGGCTTATCAATTGAGAGAAAGAGAACCGACCACAATGGAAGACATGCAGAAGATAGCGGTCAGTGTTGAAGCAAATCTGCTGACCAAGAGAGCTAGAGCAAAGGCAGAGAAGAAGGTCACTGCAAAGGAAGAATCTTCCTCGGTAGATCAGCTACTTTGGAAGGTAGAGTAGATGCTTGAAAGAGTGAAACTTGACAAACCAGAGCCACAAGTTAGATATCCTAACTTTCATGGGCAACAACAACCACAATATAGAATAAGATAGAGAGATCAGCGAGCCCAAGAGCAGACTGCACAACAGCCAGTACAGACACCTTTTCAGCAAAATTTTGTGCATGGATAGGAATCAGATGAGGACGAGAATGTAATAGGTGAAGAAAATCACCTCTTTACTCTTGATGATTTGCCTATTTATATCACTGAGGATAAAGAGTATGTAGAGAGTTCAGCTATACACAAAGACGTAGATTTCATTCTAGCAAATGACACCGCCTTGGAGGAAGAATCTGATTGATACCAAAGAGGCTATATGAATGCTTTTTCCACCCAACAACAACGATATTCACTTAGAAACAGAGATGTGCCGGTCAAACCAAATCAGAAAAGGAAGGATGTTGAAGCATCAAAGAATGATTCATCAGTTGCACAAAGGAAAGGAAAAGAGGCGGTTGATTCGGAGAGCAGCAAATCACCATCAGCAGAACAATCACATTAGCTAGTTGCATCGAAAGAAAAGGAAAGGAAAGACATCCCAATCAAAGAGGTAGAAAAGATTCCCGCTTTTAATTTGGAAAATGAGATTTCTAAATTAAAGGTATCCACCCCCTTGACTGAAATAATAAAGAATAGTAGTTATAGAGGACAAGTATCTAAAATGTTGAATTTGGACCCAATGTCCGACATGGTGAATGTCGAAGATGATCAACCTGAAATGATTTTTGGGCCAGCATCGAATGGTGAGTCTCCTGATAGTGATGTGCCACCATTTTATATCAGTTTAAGAGTGCATGATTTTGTGTTACATAACGCCATGTTCGATTCCGGAGCTTATCAAAATCTCATGCCCAAGGCAATCATGGCTAAGCTTGGTCTGGACATCACCCAGAAATATCATGATCTCTATTCATTTGATTCCAGCAGAGTAAGATGTATATGTCTTGGTTGTGAGTTTGGATCAGCTCCCAATGAAGAATGTTTTGATGGATGTTGTGGTAGCAGATATTCCTCCAAGGTTTGGCAGTCCTCCATCAGAGATCAAAACTCTTTATGCATTTCATTTTTAGGTGTCCCGCTCCATCCACCCAGCTGCATTCCACTAGGGGCATGCCATAATTTGACGGAGAAGGTCATGCTAGTCATTCCCCCTCATGTCTAGCTCCTACTAGCTTGGGTCTTTTGTCAATGATCACCAAAGTCCGTGACAGTCAAGTTCTGGTCCTTTAGAGGACAAAAGTCATTTTTTGATAGTTGGGTCTAGGGATTCATCAATTTGGTCTTTGAACATGTCTAGTAAAGCCATGCAGGCCAGAGTGAGACCCTTACACAGTTATGCTTCAGAGAGTTTCATCGTCATGTGGAAAGACTTCGAATCTTCTTCAAAACTCTGTTTTGAAGAAAAGTCAAACAGTGTCATTTGTGATAAAATTTTAAAAAAAAGTCGTCAGTTGATTTCTTCAGGTGCAGTCATGGTTTCTGTGGCCAAATGTCCTGTCGTGCAATCCTTGCAAAGAGTGCCAAAAATTTCATCATTTGAGCTAAAATTTCAAAGGGAAAGTGAAAATCAGTGTGTTTTAAAGTCAGTGAAAAGTGTCAAAACATAACATTAGAAAAATGGGTTTTTGAGGAAGCAAAAATTTAACCCATCAGTTCCAAGGCTTTATATACAATTTTTCATCAAAATCAAAGTCATTGTGCTAATCCAAGCCTTAGAGAAACATTGAAAAGGGTTTGAGTGTGCATCGTGCACGTTTGAGTGAGTTGGAGGCTCTTTCAAGGAGTGCGACGCATATATGCAGGGTCGCGGCGCACACAGAGGGCATGGCGCACACAGAGCCAGCCCTCAGTTCATTTTTTCAATGGGCGCGGTGCACACCCAGGGTGTGACGCACTGGGTTTTGCGCGCAGCGCACACAGACCAAGGGCCGAAACAGTGCCAAATCACTTCAATTTTTTTGTGAAGTCAATCAAATTGAAAGGTAGGCTCTATGACATGACTCGTTCATCAAATTTTATAAATGATATGGTGGTTTATGGCGATGTTTGAATGCAACCAAACTCATAAAAACAACCACAAGAAATCACCAAAAACCATGATGGCTAGGGTTGCAAAAGTGTGGTGTTAGTGCCAAGGTTCCATTTCACCCATCATTTTTCCCTCACCTACCATTTTTTCCTACCCCCTTTTCCCATTTTTCCTAGTATCCCTACCCTAAGTTACTACCAAACCCTATCCCCTATCCCTCCACTCTTTTATCAACATAACACCCCAAACCCTACCCTATCAAAATATCCAAACCCCCTCCATATCCCTAAACAAACTTCTCCGCATAACCCCTATTCCCATTACATTACTCCCGTCCTAATATCCCTGTTTCATTGTTCCCCTTGGTGACAGATATCACAAAGGCACCCAGCTTCACACCATCATCAAAGAACAGCCTAGGTACAGTACACACAGCAGTCATGGCTTCACAACATTCATCAGAGATTGAGATGGAGACACAAAGTGACTCATCCTCAGAAGAGCAGGCTCCCAGGAGACATCACAAGAGTGGTAGACATGTCAGGGATGAGCCGACTACCCTCACTGAATTACAAGCATGCCCTCTTGCCATGTCATGTTTCCAACACCTAGCATGTTTTGAATTTTGTCAAAGGGTGGCAAATGTTAGAGTCCATCATGAGTTGGCCAGTCTATTTGTTCTTCACCTACATGGAGGTCAGTCTATCTTGGCCGGGGTCACCTCCTCATTGACACCCGAAACTATATTAGTGGCAACAGGTATACCAAATGTTGGAGAACAGTGGCATAAGAAGAAAAAGGTGGATAGGCAACACTATGAGCCTTACATCAAGGCCAGATTCTTGAGTCAGCTCACAAGAGTCTTTCCCTTTAGATACTTGAAAGATGAGTATGCTCCACTCATGAAATTGATCATGAAGTACTTCAGCTATGAGGGCAGGTTCTCTCGACTATATTCCTATCACATCCGGTTGCTCATGCACTTTACCAGGGTGAGGATGATGAACCTCCCATTTTTCATATGCAGGAACATAGAGAGGATGAACACCTTCATGATGCATAAGACCCCTCATCAGTAGCTTAACAGTGTGTATCACTTTGCTCTTATCCGGATTTTGGTAGATCATCAGTTGGGGTTGCAGGGCATTGCTTGGGAGTACTTCATCTCCCGTGACTTCTTCAGCATGCCATAGGTACTATCAGAGCTAGAGCAAGATATGGGTGGTCCTTCTCATCAGTACGAGCACCATGAGACCACTACCATGCCAGTTTTTGTTACATATCAGAGAGGCAGTAGGTACTTGTTTGCAGCAGCAAAGCGAGTGTTATCTCCACCCGGGGTGGAAGGGGCCTCGCTTCCGGTATCAACGACACAGGTATAGGACAAGGGCAAGAGGCTCATGCATGATGAGGGGCCATTAGGTGAATAGGAGGCCGATTTCATCCTCATTTAGGATGATGAGGCAGAGGTTGAGAATGCCAAACTCAGGATGGCCATTCAGGAGCAGAACACGGGGATCCAAGACTTGTCACTCAATGTGGAGAGGGCCAGATGGATAATCAAGTATCTAGAGCAGAGGAACAAGCAGCTTGAGGACCAGCATGTGATAATGGAGCTGCAAAGCATCCGTGAAAATCGACAAGCTGCCCAACAAAGGAGTATCGAGCTCACTACCTTGGAGCAAGAGCTCAACAATGACCGTGAGTCATGGCTAGAGCGAATAAATATCCACCTGGAGAAACTACTAGAGAAGGCCAACAGAGACAAAACCATACTGAGGAGGATGGCTTGTCATTACAGGGCATGGAACATGAGTGCAAAGGCCCGGATAAGGAGTTTGAAGGCTAAATTGAGTAGAGCAACAAAAGAGGAAAATGAGGCAAAAGAGCAAGATCGGCTTTGAATCTTGGTTGAAGCTTCTGTGGCCCAGAAGAGTGCCTCTTAGAGAACCTCCAGCCCAAATTTCAAGAAATTTGGGACAATTTTGGTCACATGGAAATTTTTGGTCACAAACACAGGTTTTTTCTCCCTATGCGCCGCACCATTGGTGCGACGCGTAGGTTTGGGAGCTCAAAATGACAAATGGCTTGCATTTTTGGATTCAGCATGCAAAATCAGGACTACTGGCACTTGGGAAAGAAATTTGGGTATGATTTGAGTCTCTAAGAGGTTAAAAACACCCAACAAATGGCCTCACTACCCCTATTTTGACACACAGGAAGCAGTCTTGGGAGAATGAAGATTTGGAGGGGCAAATGAGCACCAAATTCAAAAATTCCACTTGGGTTAGAAAGTAGGAAGGACAGGCTTTCCAACAAGCACACTTGGGCACATTTTTGACTCTTTGAAGTGCCTCAAAACTGGCCCCAAAGTGGCACAGCGCATATAGAAAATGGTGTGGCACATATAGGAAAAAAGGCCAATTTCACCTCTGTTTTGCGAAATTTCGATTCACGACTTTTCATAAGTGGGCCCTCTCATATACACTTCACTTTTTCAGCACCAAAGGTGGCATTTAAAGTATTTTCACTCTAGATGGGCTTCTATCCAAGTGGCAAAGGAAGTCAAACAGTCACCCCAAGCCATTTGTCATGTTTGTGACGCTGCACTTGTAGCTGATGTTTGGCTCTCCACCTTCATTTTGTAATGATTCGAGTAACTCCCAAACCCTTGGGCGTTCTATCTCTTCATGGAACATTCTATATATTGTATGAAAACTATTTGCAAAGGGTTGGTTAGCTTGTAACTTCTGGGAGACTATGGGAAAGAAACTTTGTTTCTTCATTGTATATTTTTACAGAGGATTAATGAAAGGCAGCGGCTCTATTTCATGAGATTCATGTGGTTGTGAGTGTAGAAAATGTGTCTCTTATGTTTCATATGTATCTTGTTATGTTTCATAGTTCATTTCATATTCATTTCCAATGAAATTTTCTAAGTTAGATAAGGTAGAATTCAATTTTATTGCTCTGCCTGTGGGAAAATTTCATGTTCAGTGTTCGTTCTTCTGTTGAAAAGGATTCATGTTGTCCATGCCCTTTTCACCCTCCTGATCAATCTCTCCATTCCGCGCTATCTTAAACTAAATTGTTAGGCTTTCCGCCTATCTTTCCTCACGAAGTAATCTGTGCCTTTGTATTAAATTCTCTGTTCTTTGAGATCCATTGGTCCCATACCATCCCAGAAACACAGTGATTCATAAAAATCACTTCTTCTATCCATATTCACTTACTAGCCTAAGATAAATATTTCACTGTAAGTCATCTCAGGCCATTTCGTTTATCTATTCACTGAGTGTGACTCAGAGAGAACCCTCTCCTGCTCTGGTAGGGCTAGCTACCAGACTGAGCGTGGTTTGTGGTTACCCTGAATTTGGCCTTCTTTTAGCCTAAGGCAGATTTAGGTGCTAACACCATGCAATGCATTACACTCATACATAAACACATAAATAACTCCCTGCAACTATGCCCTTTATATATATAACCAGTTTGGTTCAATCACTACAAATATAGATCAATAAAACTCAAAGGGATACGTTCATGACACTTTCTTAAACTCTATTACATATTCAAAACTATGAAAAAATTACAACATAATATCTTTGCAAAAAGCTAGTTCCCATTCTGGAATTATAAAAACATTTCTCTATTCTCCTCCTTCTTAGCTTGCTCTACATGCCTATATGTAATTTCCTACCTCTTGGATCTTGTTTTTTTCTCACTTGATATGGTCCACTTTAACCAGCTTGACAAGATCTATCTTCGCTTGGTCCACATTTAATTGGTCTCTTTAATCTTGGAGACTTGATCCTACTTTCCCAGATTTGGTGAATTCTAATGTAACTTCTTAATTTTTCTTGTTTTTCACTTTCTTCCTTTATTGTGTTGTTTTCCATATATTTTAACCATTTTCTTTTCATGTTTGTGCTTCCTATTTCCATAGCTATTTTCTACCAAAACTAATCACAAAATGGAGGACCCAACAATTACATTTCCAGGCCTTTTGGCTTAAAAAAACTTATACAATTAGTGACATGTAAGCCAAGGCATACCATCCCAAAAATCAAAACAAACATGTACACATGCACAACAACCCTCAAATGTTTTGACTCACCAGCCTAAGTTTCACATATACATGTTATTTACATTTTGGGGGTTGAGTTGGTGTGTTACCTGAGAGGCTCAATCAGAGATAAAATTTAAACAATGAGCGAAATTTGGAAAAGCCATGGACCTAAACCTATAAATAACACTCCATTGGGGACCATTTATAAGAGAGAAGTAATTACAAGTTTATTTTGCTCAAATTTCCTCCCAATTGGAATTTCTTTATAATCTTAGAGCTCTTCATCCAGAGTATCTAAGAAACTTCTTGAGGAGAGAATAACACTTGCATGATAGGTAAATAGGGAACCTCCGTTTAGGATAGCTAAGGATCTATTGTTTCCAAGGCTCCCTTTAGTGTCTCTGAGAGATATTGTATCCCTTTTAAATCAATTAGTAGATTCTTCTTTCAGGCCAAACTCTTGTTTTCCTTTTATGATTTTTTTTGGCATTTTCGTGTCAATATATCTTGTTATATTTCACTACTTTTATCATTATTTATCTTCTTGTGTATTAATAAATTGTTTATTTCTTTATATAGGAAACAATGGCTTGCATAGGATGGGATTTTGGACCACTTGTGCTGCAAAAAAATCAATAGCAGATTGGTGATTCCACAAGCTTCTTTAATTCTCTAATTTTTATCCTATGTAGGATATCCTCCCTCCCAATTCTCTTTATTCACCATATAATCATTTATATTCATCCTTTTGTTGCCTCATTTATGCCTTGGATTGATAGATTTTGTCTTTTTTTTCCAACTCAGAGATGATCCATGCACCTATCTAAAAAATAGACATGTGATCTTTTGTAGAACCAATTTTACAATTTGTTAAACCCTGCAACTATCAGCCATATCTACACGTAGATCTACAAAATGATATTTTGTAATTTTGTCCTCTTTTCTTGAGTAGGGTGACAACCACTAATAATATCCTCCCCCCACTCCTACATATTTTGGAAAGTTAGTTAGGTTGTTTTTCACTTCAATTAACCACTAGAATAGAACAATTGTTTTTATTTTTCCACATGGATGGCCTTTCTTTTTTATTGATAAATTTTGGAATAAGGAATTGCAGTGGTAAATTTAATTTTGGAGTGCACTTTCCCCCTTGTGGTCATAGTCATATAGAGGAATCAAAAATATCTTGAATCCCATTTTCTCCTCCCCTTAGGAATAGAGGATAAATCACATAATGTAAGTAGAAGGAAAGTTAATGTGCCATAAACACACATATTTTCTTTTGATAAAGGTACAACTCACATAATTTAAGTAGATTGGAATAGTAAAGGATCATTGATATACACATATCTACACTCTAACACTCATTATGATGGTCACTTACCATCTTGCACACACTACACTTCACATACATGAGTTTCTCTAAGTTCATTCTTGATTAGTATGCTCTTACCTTTGCACTCAAAGCGATCTAAGGGAATTAGAATGTTAAGTGTATAGTACATGAAATTCACCATTTTTCACACCCTAAGTAAAATTAATCTTGGTCCATCGTCCAAATTCCATAACCTCTTAAAATAAACATAATCTAAACACACATGATTTCCCCATCATGGGGAAACAAAAGAAAATTATATTTTAAGTTAGGACCCTAGTGGCAGGCATCCAAAACAAACCCCTTGTTCATTCTCATTTGAAACAAATAATATTCTCCTTTAGCAAACTTTAAAACCTCCATAATCTAGTTTCAAAAAGTAAGTGGTGAGAAGAAACCCATAAATGGGGCAAGGCTTAAACGAATATTATCATGGGCCTACTTAAGTCTCTCAAATCTTGGTAGAAGTATCAAATATTTGGTTGATACGTAAAATCCAAGACTCTCTCACACACATTAGTTGGAAGTAGCTTAGTGGCCAAATCTTATGGAATCTTACCCAAGGTGATGGGTGCGAGAGCACTTGCACTTGATTTTGATTGGATATTGGAAATGTCACCAATTTAATTATTCCTCATTATAACCCTATTTTCATATCTTCACTATTTTTTTCCAATGGCATCATCCCCCACTATTGAAAACCTCCAGAAGGCCCAATTATAATTGATTTGAAGGATGTCAGGTATTTTATAATTTCATATTAAAAAGTCTCATTAAAATTTGGTTTGTTTCACACATTAAACATCATTAAAGTAATCAACCCTTTGTTTATGCTTTATTTTATGTGTCAATACATTGGTTTGCATAATTTACATCCCCCTCACCATCTATTCAATTTAATGAGAACCATAGGGTACCACTTTGTATCTTGACACTCTTGACACCTTGAATTCCTCTCACCTTTGGTAGGAGGAGTGGTAGGACTTGTGGTTTCACCTAATCAACCTTCTCCTCTTAGATCACTGACTAATCCAGCTTTGCTTGGCTCGTAAATCCTTGGTTCCACTTTGTTAGGTACCAATTTACCTCAATAGCACTCCAATGCACACAAGCCAAACAAATATGGTAAATACAACACTTAAACTTTTTTTTGTCACTTCATTGAATATCCCAGATCTCTAGGATTTTAAAATTGATTCCATAGCATGGCCAACTATGCCCAACAAATTACCTTCGTACAACCTTAAGTTTGAAGGCAAGCCGAGGGAAGGCCCTACCAACCATGATATGACCTTTAATCTATGTTGTTCTTCTAATAATCTCATTAAATGAAAATTGAACAAATGAACAAAAAACCCAACCAAGCCAATAAAAGATCATAGAAACAAGGAAAAAACAATGACCTATGGACTAATTACCCTTGATATTTATGTGGGGAGTACAAACATTATACCAATCATTGTCCCCATATTATTGATTTCAAACACATGAAGTAGGAAATTTTAAACCATAATGGCCTAGGTGGAACCACACAACAACCTGTGCTACTATAGACACCCTTCCCTCCATAAGGATTTGTTTCTACCCAACATGAGTTAGGAGCTCATCATTTTAACAACCCTGTATCAAGAAACAACCAAGTTACTGCCAATTGGGGAATATACATGAATGAAATATATTTCCTAATACAAACATGTCATTGAGACCATGGTCCTCCTCTAAAGCATAATCCCTCTTCATTAGAGGAAATATTGTGTACCATTGATTATGTCTTAAGGATCTCATATCCACTAATTGATCCCATTTCAAAATTGATGAAAGGATCACTAAGGGGTGCATCCCATAGTGCTAAGACAACACATAGTTGTAGCATCATCAATGACCTCACCCATTCACCTATTGGCATGCTAACATTTGAAGTTATTTATAATTTCCCAATGTAATGGAAGTCCTTACTCTTTTTTCTTAGATCCATTGACCCTTTTGGTTATTGTTTGATCACATTCGACCAATATAATTCAGAATTGTGACTCTCGCCATTAATCACTTTCCATATTCCTATCACCATATGTGTCATCACCATAAATCAATTCATTATTAATGAGGGTTCATTCACATTAATCATGTCAAATACTATGTGGCATAAACTGGGATCACCCAAACTTGTAACCTCATCCATTACTTTAAGGGCATACAATGATCATCCTTCACAACTAGTAGGAATATTTCATAATCTGCTAGTAGAGCTTACTAGAAAAATAATTCTCACTAACATAGAGGTCCTCGATTCCCCCATTGATTGTAATATCTTATTTGGACAAAGTTACATGTACGCCATAAAATTTGAGGAATCATCAATATTCCAGAATATGAGCTTTACTCACAAAAAAAAGATCATACCCATTGACTAACTTACACACTATGATATGAGAGCCTCTCCCTCACTTGATAATGTGTTACTATTTGTGGGATGCAAATATCTAGTGACCTCCTTCACTAAATTTTGGCTTGACATCTTCAAGGATTATACTCTCCTATGTGAATACCCTGGAGAAACCTCCATTCATGCCTATATTTAAATCAATGCATGTATGTGTAATCACCAACTCTTTCAATGATTCATCTTAGTCAAACAAACCACAACCAACATGGAGATTTATCTTGTGAGTGATACAAATTTTTTACCATATATTATCACTCAAACTTCCTTCTTGTACCCACTACCTAGTTTCATCTCACATCAAGTGATGGAACACTCATCTTGCCAATCATGGATCTAGGGCTTCTTGTCTTGTATTTGGCACCACCTTCCATATTAGTTATGATATTTGTTTCTCCCTTGGATATATTTTCTCTACCTCATATTTAGAGGACTATACTCCTATAGAAACAACATAACAAGTGTTGGGCTAATTTATTAACACAAATTAACACACATGTTTCATTATCGATCCAGGTTTTTAAAATTTGGAGGCATGTCCAAAATGTATGGATATCAGATTTAATCAAGGTTAGAAGATAAAATATGAAGAACTAAGGAAATAAATATTCTAAATATAAATCTAATTAAATAATTTCTAATTCACTTATGCAATATATGTGAGATGAAGTGGCTCCTAATTTAGGAGAACTAGTTGTGTCCTTCTTCTACAATATTACTTAAAGAATAGAAATAAAAAACAATTAATTGGCAACAGATTAAGATGAACAAATAAATAATGAAAGAGGATCCTAACTTAGGAGATCCTTGATATTCCTGATCATAAATTCGTTCATCATAATACTATTGTTAGAAAACTGGAATTTCATAAAATTACTTGAAAGCAAGAAACATGAATTTTAGTTTTTATTCATTAATCCAATAGAAGGAGGGTTCAAATTGAACACTGGTTGTCCATTCATATAAATATGATAAATAAACCAAGATGCATCAACAAACATAAATCATCATACATCAAATCAAGTAAACAAATTTGAAGCAACTAGTTTATGAAAATCAAGCTAGATTAACAATGAAGTGTACTTAGCTTGGAGTGGGGAACCTCCATCCTTGTCTTGCACACTTGTAGAGATTATCAACTACTGCAACTTCAGTCAATCATCCACACCATTGAAAAACAAAATGAAGGTAGAACAGGTTCCTCAAATTAAATTCAAATATTCAGATGTCTCAACATAAAATTATATAAATTATACATATCATAAGCCTTCAAAGTTTTGGCTTAAATAGAAGATTATGAAACAAACTGATCTAAAGTATCTCTAACAACTATATCTATCCAAGTCTAACTCATCCAACCTATCACTAAAAATATGGAAAATCCCATGAAATTATAAAACTGCCCTATTTCCTGGGGATTTTTTGAATGGCTGGTCCTGTTTGACTAGCTTTGACTCGACCTGATTAAGCTTGGTTTGAATGAACCAATAAGAGTCAGTTTAGTCCTAGTTCCCAAGCTTTCCATAAATATATCCAGCTCATGCCTAGCTGTTCTACAAATATGACATCCATATAGCCATTACGAGAATTTATGTTTCTGTTCAAAAATGCACTTGAAATTCAATTTTCATAAAAACTTCTAAAAATTGAAAAATTAAATTTATATACCTGAATATGCATAAATACATCAAAATGAGGTGTATGTGATGGAAAATGGATGGAAATATAGAAATTAAGTATGTTTTCTTAAGCAAAAGTAGACCAAAAATGAGGGCCAACATCTCCCCCTTGCTGACTCACAAGCATGTCTTCATGCTTGTTTCTTCCTCTTGGATCTTCTGACCTCTGCTGTAAACTCTATGCCTGAACCTGGTGCTTCATGCTGTGCTGCCTCTAGAAGATAATCTATCCCCTTGCACTTTTCTTCCTTGTAACTAGTAGCTTTGACCTTCTGTTTCTCATACTTGTTTTTCCACATGTTTTTATCTTTGAGCCACTTGAAAGCCTGTTTGCAAAGTAAATCATTCTTTCTTTTCATTTTTCCTACCCCTTCATAGATTTTTTCATTCTTCCTGACTAACTTTGCATTATTTTTCTTATATTCTTTATTTTATTTCTTCAAGTGCTTCTCTAAGATCCTGTTTATTTCTAATTGATCTATCATTTCTTTTATCTTGCTCAAGTGCAACTCTTTTTCTAATTCCTGTGTATCTTTCGCAAATGATGTGGCCTCTACATTATTAAAGTATGTGTATTTTTCTAAAGCTTCTTTCTCCAATATTTCAATTATGTATTCTACTTGTTTCTCTGTAGAAATTGTTTCCACAATCTGTACTTGGTCTTTGCGACTTGTTTTTGTTGGGCTCTTTCTCCTATGCCTCCTTCTCAATCATGACAATGTTTTTTTGCTTCTTAGATCTAGTTCTTGGATAGAGTGGTGAATTCATGATGCCTCTTGTTTCCTGATCTATTTTGTATTGTTCTACTATGACTGTTCTTCATGTTGGTTTTGGACTAAAAACTCTTTCCAGATTATACCCTGAGTTCTTACGTGATGCTCTACAAGAATGTTTATTAGTCATTGATGATAAAGTTGAGCTTCTTTTGGTTAATTTTCATTTTTCACTGAGTCTATCATCTTGATTAGATTCTAGGAGAAGAAATATGGCAAGTTTATTTTTACTTCTTCTTTAATGTGTTGGAGCAACCTGACATGGTAAAGATGTGCCACACTATGGCCTCTATCACATGTGAAATTTTTTTGAATGATCAAAACTAAATCTCCCCATGGCTCGTTGAACCATTCCCTAGGTATGCCTTTAGTTCTATCAAAGGCTCCCTTCATGTTATTCTCTAAGAAGAAAGTCCATGCTTTCTCTTTGAAGTGTAGACCTTTACGATAGTTTTCCCCTGTCAATGGAAGATATAATTCTTGGGAGATGTATTCTGAAGTCAATGGAATGATTAAGTTTCCTACCATAGTTTGATCTTGGGCATAGTTGTTTACAAACTCCCTGGTTATACTCTCATTGTTCCCATTAAACCTCTGAAGAAAACCTATAAGCCCAACTTGATATAATTTCTCTACTATTCCATTGCTCAATTTGGAATTTTGGTTTTAGTCTTGTGGTCATGTTTTTTGAAAACTAGTTGATATTTCCCTCTATTGTCATCAATATCGCTTTGGAAAATGAAAATAAAGATCATTCATGCATAGAGATCTTTTTGATTCAGTTATACATTGTAGTAGTAGGGCTTACCTTTTTCCTGATACTCTTTTGAAACAATGAATTCAAGCTTGTTTAATATTTGTATGATTGCAACAATTAGCCACTGTTCTTTTAAAAACATTACTCTTTGTATATGAAAAACAAAAACAAACATCTTGCTTATTCTCTGATGCAAAAACCACTTTTTGTTATGTTCTCTTTCACTAAAACTCTACTCTGTCCATATAAATGAAATGTTCTTCTTATGCATATCATTCATTATATTCATTGTTTATAGGAAAATAAATCGAAAATCGAAACTCTATTTTGATTTTGAAATTTTATATATATAACAAAAACCATGCCATAGATTCTCCTTTTGATTTTCATTTATATAACTCTTTACTATGGTTAACAAATTCATTTATATGTAAAACTGAAGTTGTTTTCGAGTTCAATGTTTGTGCAATCAAACCCACTATTTGTGCAATCAAACTATAAATAATTCATTATGTATTCAACACTCTGTTTCATCAACCAACTCAGTGATTTCATGATTAAACATGTGTTTATGCAATCAAACTACAACTAGCATTCTGTTTCATGAACCAACTTGGTGATTTCATGATTAAACATGGAGGATGTGAATCGATTTACGTGCTTGTGATGAAATTTTGTGATTCCCTCTATGTCGTGGCCCAATCAACCTGCGTTTCATAATGTTTTCTACTGTTAAACTTCATTCAAAAACCATATGTCTTTACTGATGGCAGAGTCTCAATGAATGACAGCAATGAAAAATCATAAACAGTGGTAGAAGCATTATATTTCATCTTGTAGTCAAACTTGTGTTTCATTAAAAATATCGAGATTTCCTCATCAAAAAATTTGCTGCATTTATTGAAATAAATCAAGTTTTTCTCTTACCTTCTTACTCACGAGATCTTTCTCAGTTAATTCCAGTTGATTTTACACGACTGCCAGTTCTCTTGGATTATCCCTTAGTCTACTTTGCTTATTCTTCATATCTCTCCGATTCTCCACTGCTATATTTCTTACTTCCCTTCTCTCGGTTTGATTTCCTTTGTTTCTATGTTTTCTCTGTCAAACCATTCTCCACTGGGCTCTTGAATGCATGCTAATAGCTCATAAAACATTCATCATCCTCCCTGAGCCTGAAAATGACTATGATGGTGGAGAGAAAGCGATTTTTACAGAGGTCTGTGTGTAAAAATGGCGAAGATGCAGTGTATGTGTTTTGGTTGAATGTAAAGACTCACGATGTTGTTTTTAGTTGAAATGTTTATTGAGTGTTTTCAAATTTGGTTGACCGTTCCCACATGCTTCAACCTCTGACTGCTTTCCGTTATGGCTATCCTGTGTTTCTTCGTGGTTGTCCTGCGTACTTACCCACGACGCTTACCTCCACATCTCAGCTTTTCATTACGTTAACCTTTGACTGTTGTTGTTTGATCTGATAGCCACCCTATGAGTGACCTTAGTTAAGAATTTATTAAATGGAGGTATTACAGACTCATGTGTTGGTGCGTGTCTAGGTTATTTAAGCAACAAATCAATCAGATTGCAAAATACATAGACACTTGAAATGGAAGATAGCAGAGAAACACAGTAAGCAAATATAAGATCATAAGAAATTAATAAGGAGTTCACCCTATCCTCCAGGGCTACATCTCCGGTCTAGCTTTCTGTTGTGGCCTTCTTTATTGTGTCTTAAAGGAGAGAATTACAAAGAAGGAGCTCAATATGTGTCTCCTGTCACAGGACAACTTGGCAGGGTGGTTCTTGGATTCCCCAAGCCACTAGAGTAGACAAACTCTTGTCCTTACCAGCTATTCAACCTCTTGGGTCTACAATGGAAGGAGCCCAATGTGGTGCTCGTTCCTGATAGATCCCCTTCAGGGATGGCTCAAATTTCTCAAGCCCTCTGGTGCTCGATGCTACCTTTGGTCAGCTCGGTCCTCTGTCTTCTTACTTCTTTTTGCTCTCTCTATCTACTTTCTCTGTTCTTCTGCTGGTCTGTGCATGGATTTAAAGCTACTCGAGCTCATGGCTATTCGATTCCTCTTCCAACTCCGTCAGAACGCCTGCTACAGCTTTGCTTGGATTTCCCTGTCTCGTGTCATCATCAGACTCACAGGGAGCGGCCACTTGTCCTCCTGCGAACTGTACCAGCTTGCTTCATCGGTTTGGTTCTTCAGTTACGTCGTGGAATGAGTCATCCGCCACCTTAATGGTCAAAGCGAACCTAAAATTATTTTAAATCACAGCTTAATCCCTTGTTACATCTGGTCTTACCATCTAGTGCGATGTCAGCCGTTAGATCTGGATCCCCCAGATCCAATGTCATCCACTCATCTCACGCGGTTGACTTGTTCGACCATTAGCACGTGATGAGCGACGGTTTTCTCTCTCCTCCGCTTGCCATGCATTGGGCGCTGAGTGGGATCGCTCCATTTCACCGAATCTGCTTACCACCCAAGGATGCCCTTGATGAATACTTCCATTTTTTAGAGCACGGGTCCTATCGTAGCCTTTAGCCTTTTTCCCCAAGGTTTTCCCGGTTCCCATGCGACCGAGTGCTCGGGGTCCCTCCTTTTCGAAGGTTTTTACCCACACTAATCACTCATCAAAAATTCCCTTCGTTTCCCAATATGGGCTTCCCAGGGGCTAATTTCGCCTCCTGTGCAGTCTCCATGGGCCTTGGTCAGTGCGCTTTGACAAAGGTCCTCATTGTTCCACGCTGATTTCCAACTGCTAATAGTTTAGAGGTGTTTTTGATCATTGCTCTCAATTCTTTGAAGTCTGTCCCTACCTAGTATAACCATGGTTCTTTTGATTATTCTTTATGGATCTCATTCAGATCATGACCTTCCCACTGAAAAGCTTTTGGACCACCAAAAGTTGGCTTTTCAAGCATCGACTGAGTGAGGGTACTACTGTCTCACTTGTCCAATCTCAATCCAATCAAAAACTCCCTCCATTTCCCAATTTGGGCTTCCCAAGGGCTAATTTCGCCTCCTGTGCAGTCTCCATCGGCCTTGGTTAGCGCGCTTTGACCAAGGTCCTCGTCGTTCCACGCTGGCTGCCAACTGCTACTGGTTTAGAGGTGTTTTTGATCATTGCTCTCAGTTATTTGAAGTCTATCCCAACCTGGTACAACCATGGTTCTCTTGATTATTCTTTATGGATCCCATTCAGATCATTGTTGGGCATGGAATCCCCTCCAAGGCATTTTTTGGGGCTCAAAGCCCAAGTTTTGACCAAATCTTGTTATAAAGCTTTGGAATTGCGAGGTGGGGCATGAAAGTATGATAGAGTCGTAGGGTTGTCCGCCCTAGTTTTGTAATGTAATGTTGGCTGGATAGACCGACCCATGGTTCGCGGACCATGGGATTGTATAAATAGAGCGAGGCTCTAAGTGTAAAAGGGAGAGTAGAGAAGAAAAGGGAAGAAAAGAGAATTTAAGTGATTGAGTCGGAAGTTGAAGTGTGTCTTTGGGTCATAGAGTAGGAGAAGGATTTGCAGCTGAGCGCGCAGAGGCCTAGTAGTTTGCAGCTGAGTGCGCGGACCCCTGCAGCTAAGTGCGCAGGGCGATTCGAGTCTTTTACCAAGGAAGGAATTAATAAAGAGAAGTTTTGTCATAATTATATGTATTTGTTCTTGGGTTAATACATGTTTGATATAATTTGCAAATATACTTTTATTTACTGCTTGCACTTGTATGAATGGTTTACGTTGTTAAGTATAACTTAAAGCATGCAAATAGGCTAAGATAATCAACTAACACTGGAATACCAGTAAGGTATTGGTTAATAACGCAGAAGTGTGGTGTTTAGCCCCTAGGTAGGCTTGCACGAAGGAAGTATATCAGAATATGAGGTACAGGAAAGTGCGCGAAGAAACTTGTGCATAGGGTCAAACTGTGGGCCACTTGAACTCATCAGACATCTCCATAGTGTAGAAACCTGGTTCTAGCAATATCCCATACTACTTCAGGTGAGACCTCAGTCTGAGCTCCACAGATTGTTGCCGAAAGGGCTAGTAGTACTAGAATTTGTTTGGCTAAATTAACTTTGAACCTGGGTTAGGCCCCACTAAGCCAACAAATGCTTCCATTGCTGGGACTGGGATCTGCATAGAGATGTATGATGTCATATCATTGGAATCTGACAAAGAAGGGAATTGAAGTGGTTGGACAGAAAGATTCACGAGTTTGCGGTGCAGGAAAACAGGAATCTGCGATTATCAAAAGAAGAGTGGTTAGATTGCTACCTATATATAGAAATCCACAAAATTTTATTTTCATCCTTCCCCTCTGAGTTGTACAAGTGGATCATGAAGCTAGAAGATAGTAAGGGAAGGTGTAGGCTCGACAAACCTATTGTATGGACTCTATATTTGGTGAGAATACTAGAAGCATCAGAAGATAAGATCGCACATGTTGTGGATCGCTGGCTTGATTGAATTATAGGAGGATTTATCACAGAGTTTGTGATAGATACTTCAGCCAGCTATAGTGAGGCAGAATGATGCTTCCTTAAAGGACCATGAGGTAAGTACATTAAATCTTTGAACACTTGGATTAAAATGCTACTGTGTGAAAAGTGATTTATGCGAATAAATTGATGTTTGGGGCTACTCGAAGTGGGAGGATCTACAGAAACAAAGGTAGCGCAGGACTAGAAACTAGCCCCTTGATGTCACCTCCATGAGAAAGCAAGGAAGAGCTCGCGAAGGTTTCACCAAGAAGTGTGATCAGTTTGATAAAGCAGTGAATTCTGCGCATACCACCCCCACCTACACCACCAATTTCACCATCTTCACCCTTGTCTTCAACCACACCATCTCTGCCACCACCACAGTTCAATATGGCAAGTGCGATAAAATTGTCGATGTTCAAAGGAGTAGGGAATGAAGATCCGAACCTATTTTGGTTCATGGTAAGGGTTTTATGGGAAGCGTAGGGAGTCACAGATGACAATATAAAGAAAGCAACGCTGGTCAGTGCTCTACAGGATCGCACACTGACTTGGTACATTAAGCATTCCAATGACGATATGAATGCAGGGATCGTGGATATCCAAGCGGTGCTAAACAAGGAATTTAGTAGGCCAAAAAATCAGAGACACAGTCGATCATTGGATTTAAGGAAATCACAATGCTTTCAGGTGAGACCCCCTAGGAGCTAGATCAGAGATTGAAGTGTACAATTCGTGAAGCCAATATGACCTTGATGGATGGGCAACATCGCTCATGGTTTGTAGCATCGCTAATGCCACATCTAAGGAACGTGTTGTCATAGCAGATGCTAACCACTCAGGCCGAGGCCTTAGAGATTGTGATGAGGTTGCACGAGACATTGATACAAGATCCTAACCTGGGAGTTCAACAGATCCACGCGTAGTTGAAAAACTTGTGCCTTGAGATGCAGACTTTGAAACAAGATAGGACAACTCGCCCAAAAGCACACGAGGAGGTATGGTGCATAAAGTGTAAGGGCCAGAGATATGAGAAGGACCATTGTCTAGTATTCGAGAACTACCTGGCAAGAGGAGGACCAATGTCATTGAGACTGAAGGCACAAGTAGGACCAAGCACAACACCTACATGATGGTGTGTGATTTGTTAGATAGGAGGGAAGCATGCTACAGATAACTGCCATCTATTACAAAAGTATACGTAGAATTCCCAACAGTTGTTTTGTAATTTCTATAGGTCAGTAGGCCATGATGAGCATACTTGTAGAAGTTATGAAGTTATGGATCAGAATCCTACCTACAGAGTTCATACCAAAACACGGGCTCTCGATCAAAATGTAGGGATGGAATGCACTAGATTTCAGGGGTGTGGACGAGGTCGAGGTGGAATGGGACCAGGAAGAGGTCGCAGATAACTGATATGTTACAATTTCGGAGGACCAGGGAATTATGCTCACGATTGTACAAATTTGACGACACCATCATGCTTATATTATACCCAGTTTGATCATGAGATAGAGGACTGTCCCACACTAATAGAGAGGTTGCGCGATAAAGGAGCACTCCAACCTCCCCTGACTCAGAACCTGCAAATGATGAGGTCTGAGCCGTGCGAGGAAGACCTGAATGTAAATATTGTGCTCTGAAGTGGTATCACAAGAGGAGATGACAAAGGCAAGAAACTCGAAGAGAGTGCTTTGGTTCGCAAGCCTCCAACAAAGGAACCATAATTTGATTTAGAGCACGTTAAGGAGACATTCATGGAAGCCACGAATAGCTTCGTGGATGCCTCCACTTTAGGAAGTAAAGACAAACTGGAACCGGAAATGGACCCATCAATTCTCACTACATTTTTGGAGACATGCATGAAGCTACTTCCTGATAGCAAAGCTGTGAAGGGGCTGCAAAAACTCATCACTAGATGTGTTGGAACCACCCCAGGAGAACCGCGCATAGTCCGGAAGCTCAGGAAGCACACCATGCGAACAGGAAGAGAGATGAGATTGATCGCGTATATCGGGAATATGAAATGGATCAAGTGATTTTGGATCTAGGATCAGACGCGAACGTCCTGCCAAAGCAGACATGGGAGCGCATGGGTAGGAATGCACTGCAATGGTCTCCTATTCAATTGCGAATGGCGAACCAGCAAAAGATCCTACCTATGGGAAGATTGCAAGGAATAACGGTAGATATCAAAGGTGCAATTGCGCTTGAAGATTTAAAAGTGATAGAGATTATTGTTGACAACACTCCCTATCCTGCGCTACTGGGAATACATTGGGTCACTGACATGAATGGAGTGATAAATCTAAAGAAGTGTAAGATGATTTTTGAGAAAAAGTCACTGCGCGTAGTGGTAACTTTAGACCCTGTGGAAGGATCACGCTACACAGAGCCACTGCACGACTATGATAGCGACGATGATCTAGACTATATCTACAAGATAACTGTGCAAGAGTAGGACTAGGTGAATCCAACAGTGGATGGCAGAATCTCATGGGAGCAAGAAAGCTCCTATACCTCAGATTCAGATGAGGAAATAGAACGATGGCAGAACTGGTTACACGAGGTAACCACACTCAACTGTAACATGATGACAAGGTCGTTGCACTGTGTGGAAACATAGGTAAGAGATTTGCCAATGTATGACAAGTTGAGCGAGGTGGATGATTTCGTGAACAAATTTGAAAGAGAAGTACCAAAACCACAATGGTTCAATGCTCGAAAATGGGTACCGCACGCTATGCCAGCAAGGTGGTGGGGTACACACTAGCAGGATTTTGAGGATTGGCGTGAATGTAGAAGGATGATGTGCCTACGATTTGGGAAGCCTCATATGTGGATAAAACTAAAGTATGCCAGAAAAAATGGCCTATGTGCCCACCTTTCCAGATGGATATAGGCATATGGTGCACAACCTACACAAAGGAACACCATCTACATGGGAGGAAACATGATCGGTAAGCAGGAGTGGGCAAGAAAATGGTGCAAACAACCCCTTCATTTGGGACTAGGAGGTATGATAAGACCAAGGGAGTAGAAGGTTATCCACATGGAAGCCTTTGAAAAAGTGTGCAAGGTACTGAACAGGGTCCACAATGCGAAACAGGTTGACTAGGACCTGCGCGTACCAGCAGTTCTATGGGTGTATAGGACCATGTGCAAGAACCTAACCGCGTAGGCACTGCCAAGGCTGGAATATGAGATGAATGTTGTAAGCCCTATAGTACTTGAAAAGCCTAATCCAGCACTGATAGGGACGACAGTTTGGGGAACCTTGGAAGCCGAAATCCAACAGGGAAACCTTAGACTCCAGGAATTTGAAGAAGAAAGGGTATGGTTAAGAAAGAAAAGTGCTTTGGTGGACGCGAAAGTCAAGAAGTTGGAGGAAAAGATAAAGGAGATTATCTCGCAAAAAAAACTAGGATGGTAAGGCAAGGTGCGTACAATCATGTTGACAAGATTAATAACTATCACCACGAATTGATCAATTTGATGGCTTTGGACCACATATTGTTAAGCACAATGACCAAGGTAGTGCGTTGCAAGTAATAAAGGACATGTTTTCAACCATAATAGTAAAAGGTAGATATTCTCTAGGCAACATGATGAATGATCAGATGAAACTTTTCGTGGGTGGTGCGACCACTTGACTAGCCGAGGGAAGGACAGTCTTAGCGCTCCAGGCAGTTGGAAGGGAGTGTAGGACTATAAACTATTCTTCCCGGGAGCTGCGTGATATTGGAGATGCACACAGAAGCAAAGAGTCAAAAGGTCCGCAACCACGAACGAGGGGCTGCGCTTCCATGAAGGTTGGCCTGAAAGTGACCGTTCCAGTCACTATTCATGATGGGATGCTCGACTTGAGGCCAAATGGAGCAGGTGGTAGGCATTTAAGATGCGATTTATGGGAAAAATCTGGGAAAATTTTCCGCCAAGGGAGCATTAATGAATCAGATTTTGGGGAAACGGTCAATTCAAATTCTAAAAGTGCTATAAAATACAAAGGGCTGCCTAGCAAACAACACTTGGTCATTTTCAAATTGAGCTATCGAGCAGAACCATGATTGTTGTGAGCCAAGTGTTGATTCAGCCCCTGAATTTGTGAGTGAGAGATTGCTTCACAGATATAATGGAACAACTAAGGATGGTATGGAGATAGCAGAAGTGACTGCCGAGGAGGCTGTGCAGGCCCTAACTGTGGGGAATGTTCTAGAAGGTGTCAGGATTGTGGTAGAAATACCGAAATCACCACGCACGCCAAGACCCAAGAAGGACAACAAGTAATGGCTCTCGTACACGTGTCCCCATGGAACCCATTGCACAACAAACTATCGATGGAGGAGAAGGGGAAAGCTGTCACTATAGAAACAGATGATGAAGAAGAAGATTTGCAGGATCTTACCATCGCAGAAGAAGAAGATAAGGCATGGAGGTGGATACTCAACCTACATATTCTACGACAAAATTACCTGCCTATGTCATCCCATGAAAAGGGAAAGCCAAAGTGCCTAGGGACCTAGACAAGACCAAGAGCTCGCTCCAGACCCCGCTCCTCCCAGATGGAATTATGTTTGAAGGAATGCATCTGGGCCACATGTCGAGCCTGAAATTCAAAGATTGGGACCTCGCTGAATACGAGAAGTTCCCTCATCTTGAGATTGGAAACCTCATGAAGTAGAACATGCGGGGGTGGTGACAGCATTAGAGCCATGGAAGTGGTTGCACGGAGTGGAAAAGGTTGGGCTACTAAACCTACTCTAGGTGCCACATTTCCACCGTGCCCCAATAACCATTTTCGTCATCAGGCAATTGCTCTTCCTGGTGCATGATGGGTGTTTATGGTTGAATGAGCCCATCCCCATCATGGTAGACTTGATTCATCGCGTCTCTCGGCTTCCATACTAAGGAGAGGACCCCGCGACCATATCAGAAGGGAAGGGCAATGATTTGACCATCGCGAAGGCCATAAACGAGAAGTACAAGCTGGAAAAGAAGAAGAGGGGCTACACCATCTCCAACATCAAGGACAAAGTAGTATGCATGGAAACCCAAATCCTCATAGGAAAATTTATGCGCAAGTGCTACGCAGATGAGGTACCTGTGCTGGTGGTCGCACTAGCTGTGCAGTGCATGAAGGGGGTCCATTTTAACTAGTCTGAATTCCTCTGCACAGAATTTTTAGAGAATTTTCGCAAAGCCCAGGAATAGGGAAAAATGTTCCACTATGCATGGTTGTTGCTGTCCATAGTGCTCATAGCATGGGAATTTCCGGAGGATAGTCAATTCCCCATAATTGATAGAGATTTACCAGAGGCTGCGAAGTACGGTTTGCTCTGGGCCACGAAGGATGTTAAAAGGATACACGACAGCAAGATCTTCTGGATGGAGATGAACCTCAAAATGTGGATCAACCATAAGCCACGTTGTCACCCACAGTTTACAACAGTCTATAGAGTTTTGCAGAATTTAAGGCAGACATGCATAACATATATATCAGGGCATGCAAGGACTTAACTAAATGGTGGACAAAGCTACCCTTTTTAGCCACTGATGATGCCATTTTCAATGTCTTATGAAGGCAGGGAGGTCCAAACAATGCCTTTACAGAGGTAGGAAGAAGAGGAAGCAGAAACAGAAGAAGGAGGCATGGACCCATGAACCGTGTCAACACAGCTGAAGCGCCAACACCCAACAGAGAGGCCAGGGTCGCAGAAGAAGGTCAAGGCCTCGAAATTATCCATTGACCTAATCACCCTAACTGAGGGTGATCTGCATGACATCGACGAGACGATGCACAATATCACGAATGAGGCTCTCCAAGATTTCATGCAGGAGAACCAAATTGTGTTGGGGGCCCTCAGAGTGCAGTTGTATGAATTACAGGCATGCCCCCCTCAGGTTGGTACCATTTCGACTAACCTCGCAGTCGGATCCACGACAACATAGTAGATGTTGCACGCATGAATGACGAACACAATAGTGCTATTGTAAGGGGCACTACTAACATCAAATGATGCTGACATGCCTTCGGTTAGCATGCTGAAAGGTCTCTGTGTTAATCTAGTTGCCCTTCCGCGTGAGACATTATATGTGTTGTAGGATGGGATAACTATAGAGTTGCGAGATATGGAGAGCCGCACGCTTCAAGTCCTCAGTGAGTAGAAAATAAATATGGAACAAATAATCTTGCAGCGCGACGAATTGGTGTTGCAAAATAAATAGCTCGTATAGGTGATAAACGACGCTTGCCAAAGCGTCCCAGAGCTAGCCATCCTAGTAGATATACTAGCGAAGGTGCGGATCCATAGGTTGGTAGCAGGGGTCCACGAGGCCAGGGAGGAAATGACAAAGGTTCAACTAGAGCTGAATCTTCAGATCGTAGAGCTGCGGTTAAAGGCGCAGGCATCCACTCCCCCAGAAGTCAGAGAACAGTGCATTAGCGCTATCATAGCGGGATTGGAGGAAATCAGAGGTGCAGTGCGAAACTACACCAACATGTTGGAAGAATCACTTCAGGTCCTCACAACTTTGTAGGAGGACCCCAAGATCTAGTACTTAGAGATAGAGGCGCGAGAACTCCAACAGCAGTATGATAGTGTCTGTGGAACTACACAGATGGTGGTCCTCACCTAGAGGCTTGTGCGGATGCAACAAGCTAACACACTAAAGGAGCATGTGGACGCGACACGACATAAGGAAGTAGTCCTAAAAGCGCGCTTCCAGCTTTGGATGGATGAGGCCTTTACCATCACGGTAGACATTGAAGGCAAGCTTGCACACATACAAGGGATGCACACATTGATACAAAGAAGCACTCCTGACACAGAGGTCTTGGAATAACGTATGCAGTAGATCCAGCAAGCAGCAACTTAGTGTGTTGCTAACCTCCGCACAGTTCAAGAATAGTTGGAGGGAATCCTCGTAAAGATCATCACACCAACATAGTGACTCGAGGGTGAGTCACGACGTTTGTGTTGGGGGCTTGTTGGGCATGGAATCCCTCCCAAGGCATGTTTTGAGACTCAAAGCCCAAGTTTTAACCAAATATTGTTGTAAAGCTCCGCGAATTGCAGGTGCGGGGCGCTAAAGTATGATAGTCACAGGGTTGTCCACCTTAGTTTTGTAATGTAATGTCGGTTGGAGAGACCTACCCATGGTTTGCAGACCATGGGATTGTATAAATAGAGCGAGGCTCTAAGTGTAAAAGGGAGAGTAGAGAAGAAAAGGGAAAAAAAAGAAAGTTTAAGCGATTGAGTCGGAAGTTGAAGTGTGTCTTTGGGCCGTAGAGTAGGAGAAGGCTCTGCAACTGAGTGCGCAAAGGCCTACTAGTCTGCAACTGAGTGCGGGGACCCTTGCAGCTAAGTGAACAGGGTGAGTTGAATCTGTAACGAAGGAAGGAATTAATAAAGAGAAGATTTGTCATAATTCTTTGTATCTGTTCTTGGGTTAATACATGTTTGATATAATTTGCAAATATACTGTTTATTTACGACTCGCACTTGTATGAATGGTTTATGTTGTTAAGTATAACTTAAAGCATGCAAATAGGCTAAGATAATCAACTAACATTGGAATACCAGTAAGGTCTTGGGTAATAACACAGAAGCGCGGTGTTCAGCCCCTGGGTAGGGCTGCGTGAAGGCAGTATATCATACTACGGGGTATAGGAAAGTGCACTAAGCAACCTGCACGCAGGGTCAAACTGCGGACCAATTGAACTCATCAAACATCTCCAGGGTGTGGAAACTTGGTTCTAGCACCCTCCCACACTACCTTGGGTGAGACCTGAGTTTGCGCTCAGTAGACTGTTGCTGAAAGGGCCAGTATTACTAGGATTTGTTTGGCTAAATTAACTCTGAACTTGGGTCAGGCCCCACAAAGCCAACAATTGTTTACTCATATCACCGTATAGTCATCCTTCCATACGTTTGCATTTCCACTGGCTCACATTATTACTTCATCTCATACCTATTCACAGTGAATTTTGGTTTGATCGCCGCACCTTTGAAATTCATTATAGTTCTATTGCATGGACTTATGCCCGTTAAACTTCATCATGCCTCCACTTCATATCCATTTCCAATGTATTATGCCACCAAAACGACTTCATGATGTTTGTCTTGTTGCATGGCATCACATTATTTGTTTCATTGTGTTATGATAACCTTACACTCCATACATCATATTTGTTTTATGTGCTTTAATTATAACTTATCGAAATGAATTATTTTGATTTCCTTTGACTTGTATTATTTCATAATGTGTGCCTTTCAATATATGTAATTTAATTTTAAAATGAACATGTTAAGGTCATATTTAAAATTAAACTTATGATACTAACTTTTATATGGTTTTGTAGGTCTAGGGTTTGACTATTGGACCCTCTATTTCTAATCCATTTGTTTTTTTTTTTTTTTTTAATATTTAGGGTTAATATGATGTGTATATGGAATATGAAATGAATATGTGGTATTTGGAGTATGAATATGGAAATAAATGGGTACGATAATGGATATGGAAATGAATATATATGAATAGGATAATAGGAATATAATGAGTAGAATAATGAAGGTAGTGAAATTTAGGTAAAATATGCATGTTAGATATTAAATTAATCTTAACAATCTCTAGAAATTTTTTAAAAATTTTGAAATTTCAAGAGCAAAATTTATTACTCATTGTACTTTACTCCCTGATAGTATTTAATGTTGTCTTCTGGTCAAATAATAGGTGAAAATGTCTTTGATGGATCGTCTAGGATATATTGCAATGTAGACTTTATTCCTACTTCATGTTTTTTCATTCATCATTGATTCAAGATCATTGAATGTTGATGTCGTTCAGGTCCCTTCTGCAATTGGTACTTGATGATTCAGGTCCCTTCTGACATGTATATTTTTTATGCAGCATTTGTCATATAATACATGTTTCTTCTAACATTTCAAGCCCCTTCTTCACAATGTTTCCAATAATCATTCAGGTCCCTTCTACAATACAATTCAAGTTCCTTCTTCAATTTAGCTGCTCAAACTTTCAGCTACTCAAGCTGAGTTTCTTTTGCAACTTCTCCCTTGCTTATGTGAAGAATTGTTCTCAAGTATTGTATTGTTTTGGAGGGTTCATTCTGCAAAATCAAACTGCCATTAGAGTAAAACAAAATAATAGAATTCATACAAGCCAAACTAGTTGGTTGTCCTCCATGAATTCAAGTTTGCTTTGTGCCAATTGCCTGGTTTTCACAAGCAATTTTTTTTTTTTATTCTTCTGGAATAATGGAAGGCATATTGCTATGTTGTTCCATTACTTCCAGATCAGTATCTTTTGACATTTGTTTCATAAAATCTTCTTTATTGATATGCTTATTGTAGACTTTAAGCCTATGTCCATTAACTATAAATGAAATAGATTCTTGATCAATTGTTTTTATCTTGACAATGCCTTTATCAAAGGTCTTCTCTACCTCATATGGCTCTAGGCAATGAGTTGTAAGCTTTGCCTTGAAATATTTAAATTTGGAGTCAAATAATAATGCCCATTCTCCTTTGTTTGAATGTTTTGTTTTTGATGAATCGATCATGCCATTTCATCCTTCATTGTTGTGCAAGAGTTGTGTTCTCCATTGTTTGCTGTCTCTGTTCATCCAATTGATTCAATTCCATTACTCATTGTTGTTGTACTTTAGATAATTCCAGTCCTAAATTTGCTGCTAACTTAAATGTATGTATTTGAAATTCTATGGGTAACAAGACTTATTTTACATACACTAACTAATATGGACTGAACCTAGTTATGTTTTTCCATGTTATCCTATATGCCCATAGTGCATCTCTTAATTTCTCTAACTAGTCTTTCCTATTCATTTGTATTGTTTTTGTCATGATATTCTCCAGGACTTTGTTTGTTGAATCCACTTGTCCATTTTCTTGAGGATGGCATGAAATTGATTTTCTATGTTTGATCTTGTACTTCTTTGTAAGATCACAAACAAGATTGGAAGTGAATTGTGTGCCTTGGTCAGTTACAACCTGTCTTGGTACTCCAAATCTGACAAATATTTCCTCGAAGAGGAATGTGACTACTATGTCTTCTTTTGCTCTTTCTACTACCTTTGCCTCAACCCACTTAGTAAAATAATCAGTACATACCAAGATGTACTTCTTTCCATTTGATGGTAAGTTTATTGGTCCCACGAAATCTAGAGTCCATTGCTCGAATGGCTCTGTGATTATTTTTGGCTTAAGTGTCATTTTATATGATATTGTTGGCCTTCCTATTCTTTGGCAACGGCAACACCTTTTAACATAGGATTTGGAATCTTTGAAGATTGTTGGCTAATAGTAGTCAAGTTTCAGCACCTTGTACGCTATCTGCTTGTTTACAAAATGACCACCACATGGCTCGTCATGACATGATTTCAAAATTTCTAATATTTCGTATTCTATAACATGTTTTCTTATTGTCATATCAAGGCTACTATAAAATAGATCATTGTTCACCTAGCTATATCTAGAACTCTCTCTAATTATTTTTCGTTTTTATTTCTTTGTAAACTGGGATGGTAATTTTCTAGAGGATAAATAGTTTGATATATCTGCAAACCATGGTGTTTTGACAGTTATTGCAAATAGATGTTCATCTGGGAGATTATCTGAAAGAAGATTTGGATCACCAGGTGTATGAAGCCTTGAAAGGAAATCAACTACTTGATTGTCTTTACCTGGTCGATCTTGAATTGTAATATTAAATTCTTGCATTAACAATAATCATCTTGTAATTCTTCCATTTGTGATTGATTTATTCATTAAGTATTTGACTATTGAATGGTTTGTGTGAATGAATACTTCATATCCTGTTATGTAATGCCTAAATTTCTTTACTGCATGTACTACAACTAACATCTCTTTTTCTGTGACTATGTAGTTCAATTCTGATGGTATTAAGTTTTTACTTATGAAGTATATTGCATAATTAAATAGGTTTTCTTTCTATACAAGTGATGCACCTATAGTTGTATTAGATGCATCAGTGGAGATATGAAATGGAAAAGACCAATTCTGTCCTCAAAGAATGGGGTAGCTAATAGTTTTTCTTTCAATAATTGAAATGCATTTTGACAATGATTTTTCCATTGGAATTCAACATCTTTTGCAAGTAACTTGAATAGAGGCAGTGCTATTTTACTGAAATTTTCAATAAATCTCCTATAGTAGCCTGCATAACCCAAGAAACTTCTTACTTCCTTTTGAGTTGTAGGTGGCATTAAATTCACAATGACTTGTATTTTGGCTGGGTCCACCTTAATTCCTGATGAGGAAATATGGTGTCCCAACACTATCCCCTCTGTTAACATAATGTAGCATTTTTCATTACTTGGGGATAGATTTGTCTCTATTCATCGTTACAAAACTTTCTCAATACTTTTCTAACAATCGTCAAATGTGTTTCCATATACAGTGAAATTGTCCATATAGACTTCTACACATTCATGCATCAAATCATCAAATATTGCAAGGACTACCCTTTGGAAAGTAGCAGGTGCTTTACATAGCTCAAAAGGCAAAACATTGTATGCACATGTTCCCCATGGGAAAGTAAATGTTGTTTTGTCCTGGTCTTCCATTGCTCTTCTAATCTGATTATACCCACTAAATCCATCTAGCAAAGAAAATAATTTCTTCCTAGCTAATGAATCTAGGACCTGGTTAACAAATGGTAGCGGGAAATGATCTTTTAATGTTGCTTTGTTCAATTCCTGGTAATCTACACATGTTATCCACTTCCCATTTTTCTTTGGTACTACCACTAAGGGAGAAACCCATTGACTATCACACATAGGACAGATGAATCCAACTTGTAGTAGTTTTTGTAGTTCTTCTTTCACTATTTCCTTCATCATGGGGTTCATCCTCCTTTGAGGTTGCCTTACTGGTTTAATATGGTCACCAGTATAGATGTGGTGGATACATGTTTTGGGGTGAATTCCCTACATGTCTGTGTAATCCCAGGAAAAAGATTTTGAGTATTTTTGTAACAATGCTATTACCTCTTGTTCTTGCGAAAATTGTAAGTTATTACCAATATTCAAATGTTTTCCAAGATAGATATCAACAGATTTAATTTTTTAATTGGTAATTGTGTTTATAGGAAAAATATTTGTGAATGAATCTCGCAATGATTGAATTTTGCATGTTTCTTGAAAACAATGGTTCAAATTATTACTTGCATCTTCATATTGGGTCACTCTAAGCTGCTCTGAAATATTTGGTTCTAAGATGAAAAGATCTAATAGATCTTCATTCTCCTCTTCTTCTCTAAGGTCAGAGACTTGGTTGATACTGAGAATTGATTTTGTTTGTTGTTGTTCTTGTCCTTCAAGCCATGATACTAAAGAAGGTTCCTGTGTTAGAGAATAAAGTGTGATGTTCTTTCTTTCATCCCCATGTGCAATAATCATACTTCTCGGTCTGCATCCTATAAATGCATCAGCAGTGGCTAACCGCGATCTGCCTAAGATTAGATGATGTCTTCCTAAGTTTTTTTTCGACTGCAAAATGAGGAAGTCTACAAGATACTCCCATGAATCTAGAGAGGCTCTGATATCTTCTAATATTTCTTCTGGTACAACCTTAGATCTGTCTGCTAACTCTAAAATGGTAGTAGTAGATCTAATGTTGTTTAAATCTAAATGTTTCATTGTCTCTGTATTCATTACATCAATAGATGCTCCCAAATCTATTAATGTGTTTGGAACTGAAAAATTATTTATTGAAATAGTAACCATAGGGATACATCAATATAGCTTTAAATTGTTTTCTTTGTAGACATGAGGCTAGCTAGTTTTCCAATGACTTGGATTGTAGTAGGATCCTTTTTCCTTTTACCAGTTTTCTTGATGCATAATTCCTTTATTATTTTAGCATAAATTGGAATTTCTTTTATTGCTTGTAATAAAGGAACTTTGACATAATCATTTTTTATTTCATCCAAAATATCAAATTCAAGAAGAGGCATTTGAATTTTATGCTCTACTAACCTCTCTAGATAGGGTGGTGTTTGAGTTATTACAGTTTTTCCTTTCTGACTTTTATTTTTTGAATGTGATGTTCCAGGTTGTCCTCCTTGTTTAGTTGGTTCTTCTATGATCAAAGGATAATTTTTATGCAGTACTTTCCCAGACCTTAAATGAACATCATTATGGGAAGAATGGAGTATGTTGGGAAATATGTTGCTTCTTCCACATTGTATGTAGGTTTATCCATTTCATTACTCGGGTTCACTACTGGTTGACCTGGTAGTTGAGTTGGTCTAGGCTAGTTCGAAGGCAGCTATAGTTGTTGTGGTTGTGTTAGTAATGGTGTAGGATTTTGTTGTGGAAATGGTAGGGATTGTGGGTATTGTTGAAACTGTTGGTATGGAAATGGTTGTTGATATTGTTGTTGGTATTATTGAGGACACATTTGTTGAGGTAGCTAGTTTCCATAACTATATCCACTCCAACCTTGTGCAGGTTGGTTTTGATATTGTTGTGGAGGCCAAGCTTTCCATGGCATTGGGATATTGTTTGGGCATGGAATCCCCCCACAGCAGGTTTTGTGGCTCAAAGCCATGTTTTGGTCAAATATGGTGTAGAACTCTACGAATTTCGGGCGTGGAGCGCGAAGTGGACAATTGAGTCATAGGGTTGTCCACCCTAAGCATTGTATTTTAAATTAGTGTAAATTCACCCTACCCATGGTCTACGGACCATGGGATTGTATAAATAGAGTGAGGCTCTAAGTTGTAAAGTTAGTCGATGATGGGGGAAATAGCAAAGGAATGGTTCAAGCTTAGAGTAGAAGTCTAAGTGTCTTGGGTTGTAGTAGTAGGAAGAGGCTTTGCAGCTAAGTGCACAGAGGCCTAGTAGAGTCCACTGCTGAATGTGCGAACCCTTGCAACTGAGTGCACAAGGTGGTGTCGAGGTTGTAAGCAAGATTGGAAATTAATAAAAGAGAACTTGATTCATATTCCTGTGTATTTGCATTGCATTATCTTCTTTATTGTTGGATTCATTTATGTATTGCATGTACTATTATGGTTGATGAACATGCTGTAATAACAATAATTCTAGCACACATAAGATAAGTAATCAATTAATAAACAAGAAGCTTAGGTATTATACGAGTTGCGCCCCGAAGAGGGCTGTGCAGAAGCTGCATCATAGGTCGCAAAGGGATCGCAAGTGTGCGCAACAATAGAAGCCCATCAGACTTCCCAAGGGTGCAGAAACCTGGTTCTAGCACCCTCCCATACTACTTCAGGTGAGACCTCTGTCCACGCTCCGTGGACTATTGCCAAAAAGGCCAGTAGTACCTGGATTTTCTTGGCTAAATCACCTCTGAACTTGGGTTAGGCCCCACTAAGCTAAAAAATGGTTTTGTTGTCAGGACTGGGATCTGCATAAAGGATGTCTAATGTCGTGCCACTGGAACCCTACAAGAAAGAAATTGAAGAGTGGTTGGACAAGAAGATTCATGAGTTTGCAACATAGAAAAACAGAAATTTGCGGGTATCTAAAGAGCAGTGGCTGGATCACTACTTGTACACTGAAATCCATGAAATTTTCTTTGCATCTTTTCCGTATGAGCTGTATGAGTGGATCGTAAGATTAGTAGATAGCCAAGGAAGGTGTAGGCTGAACAAACCAATAGTGTGGACTCCGGAACTAGTGCGTAGACTAGAAGCCTCAGAAGATAAAATAGCGCGAGCTGTGGAACACTGGCTCGACCAGATAATAGGAGGATTTATCACTGAGTTCACGGTAGACATGACCATTAGCTACAGCGAGGCAGAACGACATTTTCTCAAGGGATCGGGAGGTAAGTACGTTAAATCCTTGAACACTTGGGTTAAGATGCTATTGTGTGAAAATCTAGTTATGCGAATAAATTAATGTTTGGGACTATGCAAAGCGGAAAGATCTACAGAAGCGGAAGCAGTGAAGAATTAGGAAACAATCCTTTAATTTCACCCTCGCGGGAGAGCGAGGAAGAGCTCATGGATGTTTCTCCGAGAAGCATTCTTAGTTTGATAAGGCAACAAATTTTTCATTTACCACCCCCACCCACATCGCCACCCGCTTCACTCCCTTCACCTCCATCTCCACCCACTCCACCTCCGCCACCTCCGCAGTTCAGTATGGCAAGTGCGATCAAACTAGTAGTGTTTAGAGGAGTAGGGAATGAAGACCTGGACCAATTTTGGTTCGTGGTAAGAGAAGTATGGGAAGCACAGGGTGTTGTGGATGATAATATTAAAAAGGCTACACTAGTGAGCATGCTGTAGGATCGTGCATTACGTGGTATATTAAGAATTCTAATGATCAACCAAACACAGGAATTACACAGATCTAGAATGCGTTGAACAAGGAGTTTATCATGCCAAACTCAGAGACGCAATCATTGGGTTTAAAGAGATCATAATGCTCCGGTGTGAGACCCCCTGGGACTTGGACAAAAGGCTGAAAAGTACGATCTGCGAAGCCAACATGATGTTAACAGATGCACAACATCACGCATGGTTTGTGGCCTCACTTATGCCACACTTAAGGACGATGCTGTCATAGCAAAAAATTTCCACCCAGGCCGAAGTGTTGGAGATGGCTATGAGGTTGCATGAGACCCCTATATAAGACCCTAGATTGGGAGTCCAACAGATCCACGCGCAACTATATACTCTGTGTCTAGAAATGCAGAGTTTAAAACAGGATAGAGCACCTCAGCCAGAGGCACATGAGGAAGTATGGTGCATAAAATGCAAAGGCCAGGGCCACAACAAAGATCACTGTCCAGTGTTCGCGAACTACTTGGCAAGAGGAGGGCCAATGCCATTAAGACTGGAGGCATAGGTAGGGCCAAGCACGACGCTCATATTATGGTGCATGATTTGTCAAATAGGAGGAAAACATACCACAAATAATTATCATTTGTTGCAGAAGTATATGGAGACGTCCAGACAGTTGTTTTGTAATTTCTACAGGTCGGTAGGCCATGATGAACGCGCCTGCTGAAGCTATGAACTAATGATGGATCAGACTCCTGCCTATAGGGTGCAGACCAAAATGCGAGCCCTTGACCCAAATGCAGGGATGGTGCGCGCTGGGTTTTAGGGGCATGATCGGGGTCGAGGAGGAATGGGACCAGGAAGGGGTCGCAGACAAATAATTTGTTACAATTGCGGAGGACTAGGGCATTATGCCCATTATTGTACAAATCTGACTAGGATATCATGTTGGTACTATAATCAGTTTGATGATGAGGTGAAAGATTGTCCTTCACTGGTAGTGAAGATGTGAGAAAAGGGGGTACTCCAACCCCCTCCAACTGAGAATTTACAAATGATGTGGTCTGAATAGTGTGAAGAAGGCCCAAATATAAACATGATGCTCAGGAGCGGTATGAAAATGAGAGATGATAAAGGAAAGTAGTTGGAAGAAAGTGCATGGGTTTGTAAGGATCCTATAAAGGAACCCGAATTTGATTTAGAATGTGCGAAGGAGACATTCATGTAAGCTAAGAAGAGCTTCATAGAGGTCTCCACTTCAGATAGTAAGGATCAACTAGAACTAGTGATGGATCCTTCAATGCTCATTACCTTTCTGGAGACACGCATGAAACTACTACGAGATAATAGGGTAGTCAAAGGGCTACAGGAACTTATCACTAGGTGCATGGGGTCAACAAAACCACGCGTGGTCCGAAAGCTGGGAAAGAATACATTACGCACAAGAAGGGAGATGAGGTTGACTCGCAAATAGGCAAGTACGAAATGGATCAGGTAATCTTGGACTTGGGTTCTGATGCGAATGTACTACCAAAGCAAACGTGGGAACACATGGGCCAACCCACATTACAGTGGTCCCATATTTAATTATGAATGGTGAACCAACAGAAGATTTTTCCCATGGGAAGATTGCAAGGGGTGACAATCGATATTGAAGATGCGAGAGCACAGGAGGATTTTGAACTGATAGAGATTATTGATGACAACAATCCCTATCCCACGCTACTAGGGATAGACTGGGCTACCAATATGAACGGAGTCATAAATCTGAAAAATCACAAAATGATCTTTGAGAAAAAGTCACTACGCGTAGTAGTACCGCTGGATCCAGTCGAAGGAGCGTGATACACTGAACCGATACAAGACAATGATAGTGATGACGATATCGACTATATATACAAGATAACTGTACAAGGAGAAGATTAGGTGAATCGAATTGCATATGGAAGGATTTTGTGGGAACGTGAAAGCTCCTGCACTTCGGATTCAGACAAGGAGATAGAGTGATGGTAGAATTGGCTACACGAAGTAACAACACTAAATTGAAACATGATGATCAGGTCATTACGTTGCGTAACAACAGAGGCAAGGGAGCTGTCGACTTATGATGGATTGTCAGAGGTGGATGAATTTCTGAGCAAGTTTGAAAGTACAGCACCAGAGCAGTAGTGGTTCGATGCGTTGACGTGGGCACTGCGCGGAACACCCGCATGATGGTGGGGTATGCATCAAGGAACTTTTGAAGACTGGCGTGGATGCAAAACTATGATGCACCTACATTTTGGAAAACCCCAGCTTCGAATGAAAGTAAATCACATGGGGTAGAATGATTTGCGCGCCCACCTTTCTTGATGGGTACAAACATATGCTGTACAAGCGCACCCCATCCTCAGCTTAGAGCATCAGAACAAAACACAGTAGCAGGAAAGACGACATGTGTTACCAAGTCTTCACGACGAAGCATTCCATAAGCTGTACGAAGTAATGAACAAGGTTTACCAGGTGGGACGAACTGACTAGGACCTACGCATCCCAATGGTTCGATGGGCCTATAGGACCATACGCAAAAACCTGAGCATGGAAGTGATTCCAAAAGTGAAAAACAGAGTAGAACCCGAAGTTTCTGCAGTGAAAACCAAAATGGATCTACACGTAATAGCCTCCATAGTGATGACAACACGCGGCGACCAGGATGAAGAAATCACACAGCTACGCAAGGATGACCATATAAAGATTCGGGAGGTCATTCAACGAGGGAACCTTAGACTTCATGAACTCTAAGAAGAGGGGTACAATTGCGAAAGAAAAGCATGATGATGGATGCTAAGATCAGAAGACTGGAGAAAGGGGTCATGCAAGCATGTCTCGTTCATAAACCAAGGATGATAAGGCAAGATATGGATGATCATAACACTATGTTAGACAATTGTCACTGAGAATTCATCACTCTGCTACCATGGCTAAGACCTCACCTTACCAAATGCATTAACAAGGGGAGCGCACTACATGGGGTAGAATGCGCCGCGCCGGCCGTCATGAGGGAAATTGAGGAGTGTCCATGGACTAGACTGGAAGGCAAATTAGAGTCTCATATCGATGGTGTGACCACCTGAATAGCTGTAGGGAGCACAGTCTCAACGCTCTAGACAATTGAAGGAGAGTGCGGGACTCTAAATGAGTATGTTTGGGAAATGTGCGGTGAGGAAGGTGCACGAAGAGTCAACATGGTACAAGGTCCACGCCCATGCACAAGGGGTTGTGCTACCACACAAGTTAACTAGGAAGTAACCTTTGACATCACTGTTCATGACGAGATGTCCAATTTAAGGCAAAAGGGAGCAGGTGGTGGGCAATTAAGGCACGGATTAAGAGCTGATTTGGGATGATCTACCGCCAAGGATGCAATAATGACTCAGGAATAGGTCGGGGGGGGGGGGGGACGGTCAAATTCAAATTCAAAAATGCTATAAAAGCCCCAAGGCTAGCCACGAGACAACACTTGTTCATTTGAGATTAGAGCTACTACGAAAAGAATACAGTGTTGAGCGCCAAGTGGGATTTGAGCCCCCAAGTTAGCGAACAAACACAGACAGTTTGAACAAGATGACAACTACCAAGAGAGGTGTGGGATTTGTAGAGAGTACCACTGGGGAAGTTGTGCAGAGCCCTACAATGTAGGCGGGGGATGCACTGGAAATTCCGAAATCACCCCAGATGCTGAGGCCCAATATAGATACATAGGCAGCAGGACCAATCTGCATGTCCCCACGAAATTTTCGGTTTGGTAAACTTTCTATGGAAGACAAGGGCAAGACTATTAACCTTGAGATAGATGATGAGGAGGAGGACCTCCAGGATTTTGTAGAGGAGATAGAGGTGGATGAAGACATGGAAGAAGACATTCAACCAGTGCGTGTTGCATCAAAACTACCCGATTATGCCCCTCCACAAAAAGGGAAAGCCAAAGTACCTAAGGATTTGGATGCCACTAAGAGCGCACTCCAAACCTCGCTCCTCCTAGATGGAATCCTGTTTGAAGGCTCGGTCCTCGGCCGCGTGCCCACAATGAAATTTGAAGATTGGGACCTCATGGACAGCGAAAAGTTCCCACATTTGATGACTAGTAACCTCATGAAATAGAGCATGGGGGGGTCAGTTACAACATTAGAGCCGTCGAAATGGTTGCGTGGTGTGGAGAAGGCTGGGCTACTCCACCTACTATGGATTCCACACTTTCACCACGCATCGATCACGACCTTTGTCATCAAGAAACTTCTTTTCCTGGTGCACGATGGGTACTTGTGGCTGGAGGAGCCTATTCCCATCATGACGGAGCTTATTCATAGGATTTCTCAGCTTCCCTGTAAGGGAAGGGACCCCGTGGAAATAGCTGGAAAAAGCGAAGATTTGGCACTCGCAGAGGCCATGAAGAAGAAATACAGATTGGAAAAGAAGCAGAGAGGCTACGTAATTAGTAGCATTCAAGACATAGGGGTGTGCATAGCCACCCAGTTGCTAGCTGGGAAGGTGATGAGAAAATGTCGTGGCAACGAGGTACCAACACCGATCATTGCGCTGGCTGAACAATATGTGGAGGGCGTCCAATTCAACTAGGCCAAGTTCCTCTGTGAAGAATTTTTGACCAATTGAAAAGAAGCTCAGGAGTAGCGCAAGACCTTCCACTATGCATGGTTGCTCTTATCTATCTTATTAGTGACCGGGGAACTGCCTAAGGAAAGTGAGTTCCCTCCTCTTGAACAGGACTTGTCAGAGGCAGAAAAATATGCATCGCTATGGGCTACGAAGGACACCACGAGGATCCGTGAAACTAAGATCTTCTGGGTACCCATGGAGGCGAGCATCCAGATGTGGATTAACAGAAGGTTGCGCCTATCCCCCATAGTGTACATCAGTTTGAGGAGCTTTGTGGACTTGAAGGTGGATATGCACAATGCATATATCAAGGCGTGTAAGGATCCAGTGTAAACCTAGACCAAGCTTCCTTTCATTGCAATTGACGATGCTATCTTCTCTGTGCTCGACCCATGGTCGGTCGAATGGCGTGCCTTAGATATGATAGAAAGTGATAGAATAATAACATAGAAGCAGAAGGATGCAACTAAGTTGTGTGCCATAAAGATGGCCCAGCAGAGATGCAACGAACAAGCAACCGTGGAGGTAAGGGTCATCTGTGAAGCAACAAAGGTAGCCATAGAATAGGCCAAGTCTGCAGAAAGAGCAGTAGCGACACAAGCAACAGGGGCCATCACAACACAGGAGGAATGAAGCTAGGACGTGCCTACATGATAGGGACCAGATATAGCAGAAGGCACGGACCCGAGCACGATGGCCACCCAACTGAAATAGCCGCACATTGCAAAGCAGTCATGTTCAGGAAAGAAGGCCAAGGCTTCCAAACTAGACATCGATCCAATTACATTGAGAGAGGGTGACCTCTATGACATTGGAAACACAGTTCGCGAGGTCACCTGGGAAGCACTCCAAGAAGCCATGATGGAGAAAAATAATGTGTTGGGGCACTAATGGCGTAGCTACAAGAACTTTAGGTGTGGCCCCCATAGGAAGGAGCAGTAGCCGCCATGGAGCCATAGGTACATCAGCAGCAGAGCAACTGCTACGCGCAAAAATGGCCAACACCATAGTGCTATTGAAAGGATTACTAATAGTGGAAAGTGAGGAGGAAAAAGTCGCGGTGGGCAGGATCAAGGGACTGGGCCTAAACTAGGCTGCCCTTCCATGGGATATATTTTATTAGCTGTAGGATGGAGCGAAAACAGAACTCCAAGTGAGGGAAGGATGTGCAATGAAGATACTCAGTGAACAAAGAATCAAAATTGAGCAGCTTAGTCTCCAATGCGATGAAGTGCTAGCACAAAAGCAGTAGCTGAAGCAAATTGTAGAGGAAGCATGTCGCCACGTTCTAGAGATAGAAATCACGATAGAATTACCAGTTGGAGTGTGAATCCAAAAATTAGCTAGTTGAATCTACAAGGAAAAGGAGGAAGCAACGAGGATGTAGCTGGACCTCAATCTCCAGATTGCCGAACTGTGATTAAAGGCATAGTCCTCTATGCCCTTAGAAGTTAGGGAATAACACACTGGCGCTTTTCAGAAAGGGTTGGAGGAAATAGGATAGGCAGTACAAAACTGCACCAATATGTTGAAAGAATCCTTTGCGGTCCTCACTTCATTACAAGAGGACCCCAACATACAACGCCTAGAAATGGAGGTGCGGGAGCTTCAAGTTTAGTATGATAGTGTGCGTAGAATAGCACAGATAGTTGTCTTTACCTAGTGGCTTGCGAATCTACAACAAGCAAAGGCATTGAAGGAATAGGTGGATGTCGTACAACAGAAACAGGCGGTCCTTAAAGCGCACGTCTAGCCTTGGATTGATGAGGCCTTCCTCTTCATTGTAGACATCGAAGGAAAGCTCACATAGATGAAGGTGATGTATGCCTTAAAATAGGGAGTTGCCCCTAATAGCAAGACTTTGGCCAAGAGAGTGGAGAAGATCCAGCAGACTACAGATCAGTGCATTGCAGACCTCAGGGAAGCGAAGGAATGGTTGGAGGGGCTCTGTGCTAAGATTGCTGCACCAACAAAGTGACTCGAGATGAGTCACGATGATTGTGTTGGGGGCCTGTTTGGCATGGAATCCCCCCACAATAGGTTTTGTGTTGAGCATGGAACATGATTGTTTATAGGTCTTTGTTTTAGCTAGATGTATACCCCAGGAAGTTTGTAAACCCCTCCACGCGGGGTGGGGGGGACTTGTCCTCCCTGCGGGGGTTCGGGGGGGCCGATCCCCCACATCTGGGGGGTCCAGGGGCTAGGAATCCCTCGGCGGGGGTTTTGTGGGCAACACCCTTGTAGCTAAAAATAGATGTAAAATTTCCTTGTAAAAGTATAGTAATTTCTAGTCAATCTGGGCCGTTCATGAGGCAGATGATCTGACGGTAGAACTTATGTTTAGTTTAGGGTTTTTTTCCCTAGAAGGCAACCCCTCTCTTTGTATGAGGGCATTGTATTTGAGGTGGTGTAATAGATGTGTATTCTCCAAGTGAGAAGCAGAGAGGTGAGACTACGAGACAGAAAAAAGAGGATATTACAGCGGATCTGCTGTAGGTTGTGTCTCTTCATTTTGCTTGATAATAAAAAGGAAGGATTGGTTGTTCAAGTTGGACGTAGCCCAAAACGGGTGAACCACGTATATCTGTTTCTCTCTTGTTTTATGTGTTTTCTTTGTTTATATTTGTACAATATTTTATGTGTTCCATTGCTTCATAATATATAATTTTCTAACAACTAGTATCAAAGCCAAAGGTATATTTGGTTGATAAACTCACAAGAAAGAAGGGTTCCTCGTTCAAGTGGGAGAAATGGCAGAAGATGGTAAGTTTAGGGTCGAGAAATTTAATGGCCAAAACTTCTCGCTGTGGAAGATGCAGATGGAAGATTATCTATATTAGAAAGATCTATACCTACCATTGGTTAGAAAAACAAAGATGCCGACGGGTATGACAGATGAAGAATGGAACCTTCTCGATAGAAAGGCACTCAGAACAGTACAGTTGTGCCTCGCAGTGTCGGTCGCCTTCAACATTTCGAAGGAAACAACGACAGAGGGTTTGATTAAGGCGTTGGAGAAACTATATAAAAACCCTCAGCCTCAAACAAGGTATTTCTTATGAAACAGTTATTTAATATGAAGATGTCGGAAGGTCGATCTATTGCAGACCATTAAATGATTTTAATATCGCTACAAGTCAGTTATGTTCTGTAGGGGTAAACTTTGATGATGAAGTTAGAGCTTAGTTATTCTTGTGTTCATTACCAGAAAGTTGGAAAGGTCTAGTAATGGCCATTAGAACTCTGTTTCTGGATCTAGTACTTTAAAGTTTGTTGATGTTGTCGGTGCTATCCTTAGCAAGGAAATGCGATGGAAAAGCTCCGTTAAGATATCGGTTAATGATTTGAGTGCAAAGTCTAAGGAAAGAAAAATGGAAAGAAGAAAGAGCTCAGGATATCGTAGTAAATCAAGGAAAGATAGATCCAAGTCCAGATCAGGGATAGTGTGCTAGAAATGTGGAAAGAAAGGACACCTAAAGAAAGATTGTAGATCTCAGAAGAGAAAAGAAGGAAATGCACACAAGAAAACAATCATGAAGCAAATGTGATAGGTGAGGTGTTACAAGATGCTTTGATTCTTTCTTTGGAAAATATTACTGATTCTTGGGTGGTAAATTTAGGGGCCTCATTCCATGTCACACCTGATAAGAAATACTTTCATGACTATGTTCAAGGAGATTTTGCACAAGTTCGTTTGGGTGATGATAAACCTTGTAAAACTGTTGGAATGGGTAAGGTTCTTGTAAAACAGCAGAATGGAAACCAATGGCTACTAAAGGAGGTAAGGCATGTTCTAGATTTGAAGAAAAATCTGATTTCAACAGGGTAGTTAGGCTATGAAGGTTGTGTGACAACTTTCATTGATAAAGCTTGGAAGGTCACCAAAGGAGCCCTGGTAATAACAAAAGGTGAAAAGGATGGTACATTGTATTTATGCAATGGTATTTCTAACTCTGTTAATGCTTTAACTTCCAAAGGAGCAGATGCAACATTATGGCATCATAGGCTCGGACACATAAGTGAAAAGGGGATGAAGATTCTTCACTCAAGGAATTTGTTGCCAGGTTTGAAGAATGCTGATTTGGACTTCTGTGAGAATTGAATTTATGGAAAACAAAACATAGTCAGATTTCTCAGAGCTGGGAAAGAAAATAAGAGCGAAAAATTAGAGCTTGTGCATACAGATGTATGGGGACCTGCTCAGGTATCATCTCTTGGTGGCTCTCATTATTATGTTACTTTCATTGATGATGCAACTAGAAAAACTTGGATTTATTGTATTAAGAATAAATCTGATGTATTTGATACTTTCAAGAAATGGAAAGCTTTGGTTGAGATTGAGATAGGAAAGAAATTGAAGTGTCTTAGATCAGATAATGGAGGTGAATATTGCAGCAAAATTTTTGATAGGTACTATTCAGAGCATGGAATTCGCAGAGAGAATATAGTTCCAAGAACACCACAAGAAAATGGTGTGTCAAAAAGGATGAAAAGAACAATCATGGAGCGTGCAAGGTGCATGAGATTGCATGCAAGATTGCCTTTACAGTTTTGGGCAGATGCTGTAGATACTACTGTTTATCTAATAAACAGAGGTCCTTCAAGTTCCTTGGATGGTGGTGTTCCAGAGGAAGCATGGATAGTTAAAAAGGTAAACTACTCCTTTTTTAAAGCCTTTGGTTGTGAGGCCTTTGTCCATATTGATAAAGAAAATAGAAGAGAGCTTGAGGCAAAGTCAAAGAAATTTACCTTTATTGGATATGGTGTTAATGATTTTGGTTATCACTTATATGATTATGAAAATCACAAAATCATTAGGAGTAGAGATGTAATATTCAATGAAAAGGTCTTGTATAAGAATCAATTGCAGGAAAAGAAACAGGAAAAAGAAAACAAGAAATACGCGGTTCTTGATGAAATCACTGAAAAAGTAAAGGTGCTTGAAAATAATAATAATCAACAACCACAACAACAACAACCACCACAACAGCAACAGGCACCCCAAAAACCTAAAAGTGGTGTTAGAAGATCTACCAGGGTAAGTAGACCCCCTGAATGATACCCTCCTTTATTATATTATTTATTGTTGACTGATTCTGGTGAACTCGAATGTTATGAAGAAACAATGCAGGTTGAAAGCAGGAAGAAGTGGGATGTAGCTATGGAAGAAGAGATGGACTCCTTAATGCATAACCAGACTTGGGACTTAGTCAAGTTTCTTGTAGGAAAAACTACATTGAATAATAAATGGGTTTATAGGCTGAAGGAAGAAGATGGAGGAAAACAGAGGTACAAAGCTAGACTTGTGGTGAACGGGTTTGCACAGAAGAAAGGTATTGATTTTGATGAAATATTTTCTCTTGTTGTTAAAATGACTTCAATCAGAACTATTTTAAGTCTTGTAGCAGCTGAAGATTTGCATCTTGAGCAGTTAGATGTAAAGACAACCTTTCTCCATGGGGATTTGGAGGGAGAGATATATATGCAGCAGCCACAAGGATATGAAGTGAAAGGGAAGGAGAAACTTGTGTGCAGGTTGAAGAAGAGCTTGTATGGCTTAAAAGAGGCTCCAAGGCAGTGGTATCTGAAATTTGACAAGTTTATGTCTGAACAAGGTTATACTAGATGTCACTCTGATCATTGTGTTTATCTGAAAAAACAAAATGATGGCAGCTATATTATATTGTTATTGTATGTAGATGACATTCTTGTTGCGGGCTCTAACATGTAGGAAATAAATGTGCTCAAAATAAAATTGGCAAATTCATTTGCAATGAAGGATTTAGGAGCTGCAAAACAAATCCTTGGTATGAGAGTAACTAGAGACAGGAAAAATTGCAAATTAACATTGTCTCCTAATGAGTACATACAAAAGGTGTTGAAAATATTTAATATACACAATGCAAACCTAGTTAGTACACCTTTTGCTAGTCATTTCAAACCTAGGAAGGAAATGTGCCCAAAGACCCAAGAAGACATGGATTATATGTATAAAGTTCCATATGCATCAACAGTTGGAAGCCTAATGTATGCAATGGTCTGCACAAGGCCTGATATTGCACATGCAGTGGGAGTTGTAAGCAGGTACATGAAAAATCTAGGAAAGGAACATTGGATGGCAGTGAATTGGATTCTTAGATATTTGAAAGGTACCACAAATCAAGCATTATGCTTTGGTGGCTTAAATGTTTCTCTACAGGGATATGTTGATGTAGACATGGGTGGTGACAGAGATAACAGGAGGAGCACTACAAGATATGTATTTATTGTAGGTGTAAGAACTGTCAGTTGGGTTTCAAAAATCCAAAGTGTTGTTGCACTTTCAACAATAGAAGCAGAGTATGTTGCTGCTACAAAGGCTAGTAAAGAAATGATTTGGTTACAAAGGTTTATGGGTGAATTGGGTAAGGAGCATGATATGGACACGTTATACAGTGATAGCCAAAGTGCCATTCATATTGCAAAGAACTCAACATTTAATTCCAGGACTAAACACATACAGCTCAAGTACCATTTCATATAATCAGTGTTGGAAGATGGAGAGTTGAAGCTGGAAATGATACACACTAGATAGAATCCTGCAGATATGCTAACAAAAGTTGTAACCATGGAGAAACTGAGAATATGCTCAGTTTCAATTGGTCTTCAAGGATGATGATGAAGATGAGAAATAGCCAGGTCCAAAGAGGAGTCATTGTCTAGCAAATGAAGCAGTGATGGAGTTGCTACAATCATTCTCCAAGTGGGAGATAGTTGGGTGTGGAGCATGATTGTTCAGAGGTCTTTGTTTTAGCTGGATGTATACCCCAAGAAGTTTGTACACCTGTCCACGTGGGTGGGTGCGGGGGGGGACTTTTCCCCCCCACGAGGGTTCGGGGGGGCCGATCCTCCCCGACTGGGGGGTCTGAGGGCCAACGGTCCCACGGCAGGGGTTTCATGGGCAGCGCCCCTGAAGCTAAAAATAGATGTAAAATTGCCTTGTAAAAGTACAGTAATTTCTAGTCAATCTAGGTCGTTCATTAGGTGGATGATCTGACAGTAGAACTTATGTTTAGTTTAGGGTTTTTTTCCCTAGAAGGCAACCCCTCTCTTTGTATGAGGGCATTGTATTTGAGGCTATGTAATAGATGTTTATTCTCTGAGCGAGAAATAGAGAGGTGAGACTGTTAGAAAAAACAGAGGATATTACAACGGATCTTTTGTAGGTTTTGTATCTTCATTTTGCTGGATAATAGAAAGGAAGGATTGGTTGTTCGGGATGGACGTAGCCCAAACTGGGTGAACCACATATATTTGTGTCTCTCTTGTTTTATGTGTTTTCTATGTTTATATTTCTGCAATATTTTATGTGTTCCATTGCTCCATAATATATAATTTTCTAACATTCGATGTATCACAAACAATAATGCAGCTGACTTGGTTACCTATGGATGGTATGCAACCTGGAGGGGGCCTTCTGATATACCCGAGAGTACTTGGAAGTTGAGTTTGTATTAGTGTTGCCTAGTGTGTCTTGTATGATAGGAAGCATTCTGATATACTTATCATACATGGAGCGTCGTCTGATATCCCCAAGGGTACGTGGAGAATGATCATATATACTTATGTACATGGAATACAAACAACCTGCAGAATGTAATGTGGACAATTAAAAACATATCCTATGTTTATAGATGTTGGAACACGTCTTCTAACCTAGATCCACGAAATATGATGTGATTAATTAATGCCTTGGTGAATTTTAATTGATTTTATTGTTTCACTTTTATTATAGTCAAATGTGTATGGTAATCAACGAGTGTAGTAACTCAATTTGAATTGATGCAACTAATATGAAATTACAACCTTTTCAATTTGATGAAATTTATCTACGAAAAGGAGAAAGTTCCATTCATTTCCAACAATGCAAGAATTGATAAATAAGAAAAAACATAAAAAAATTGGCTAATGCACTAATTTTCAGCTGGAAAATACTAATGCAAATAAATTCCAAGCAAATTTTTTGTTTTTATGTTTAAAACAATCATAAAAACATGAAAATTCAAATCAAGACCATCTTTTAATGAGAGACACTAGCTTTTCAATCGATGAAATAACTCTCTACAATAGGCATAAATGAATATATGATGAGATTCACTTAAACAAAAGAGATTGACACAACCAATTCCAGAAGTGAAAAACTATTTTTTGATAGATCAACAAACCATAAAAAATAATAATAATAATAATAATAAAACCTAAACTGTAAAGATAAGTGATTTTTCTCAAAAAGTCAATCAAAAACACTGATCTAAATCTATGGTTGACTTTTCCTCAATGATTACAGGCCCAAAAAACTACAACAAACAAAAATTTCTAGACCTAGAGGGTAAAACCCTACCAATTTGACTTTTTCTAAGGTTGTCGCACATACATAGTGTACACTAGTGTGGTGTCGCATTGTTGCTAAAGACAAAGTGAGAAGTGTTGCACCTTTTATGAAGGAAAAGTGAGCATTGTCGCACTTTTTATGAAGGAAAAGTGAGCATTTTTCATTTTTTCTGAAGGAAAAATGTGCAGTGTTGCACCTTTTTTGAAGGAAAAGTATGACACAGAGAAACGAAAATAAAAAATAGAAAACACTTCACAGGACTAAAAAAAATGGATTTTAAGGATCGAAATAAAAACATTAAGATATTGGAAGGCTACAGTAGGTAAAGTAAGCCACTAAAGAACCTTAATGATTCCCTAGTATGGTCACCAATTTGTTAGGAAGACAAATTCGTGTCTTGCAAACAAGACAAGATTTCCCTAGATTTAATGACTAAATCTAGTAGCAAACAAACAAACTAGTAAATCATTCCCTTGGTTCATTCTTATTGAATCATAACCAAGAGTAATGGAGCATGAAACCCATACCTTTCAAACGAAATGCCTGGTGAAGATCCTCACTACATGGTTTGATGTAGCTTCCCAGTGTTTAGAATCTAGACCTACAAGTACACTAACAAACACAAGATCAAAGGCACATGACATATAAATTATTCAATACAACCTTTACTAGTAATCAAGGAGACTAGTGCTTGGTATCATAACCAATGGCCAATGAAAGTAAAAATTCGATATATTAGACCCAATGGACAATAAAGTGAGAAAGAAATACTCTTTTATATTTTAATTGAATGAAAAAGAGAGATACAACCTAGCCTTGATGTTAACAAATATCCTTCCAATGGTCTCCAATCCTTCCTTATGTGACAAGCTTCTAGCCTCAAATTTACAGCATAATTTTACATCAAAATTCAATCCCCTCCTCTCTGGTTTATGCTAAACTTATAAGCCAAGAGGAGGAGGCTTAAGATCCTCTTCTTATGGATCAGATCCACAGATATGGGGATTAAGGTTCCATAATGAGAGGGAGTATATTCATGAACCATGGGATGAGGCCCATATAGGTAAGGGCTCAATTCCTTCTTGTTGGTACATTATTCCCCAACAAGGCTTATAGAATTTTATTTTTATTTTACTTATGTTAAAATGTTGTTGCACTTTTTAATGAAATACAAAGTGCATGCTTGTGTAGGCTATAATGACCAAAACTACATTTGCACAAGTAATGACTAGGAAAAGAGTGAAAATGCTTGAAATTAGCTTTTTAAGCAATATAATCTAGAATTCTTGTTATTTTCATATTGGTTTTGCTTCCAACATTGTAGGGGATTTCTTGCAAGATTTCATCAGATAGTGAGAGATCCAGATTTGCGGTGATTTTCCTAACGGTGATAAGATGATGTGTAACACATGTTCCCTATTCAATGACAAGGTTAAGAAGAAAAGTGTTGCTAACACATCTCATCCCTCAACCAAGATAAAGTAGTGAAAAGATAATGAAGTTGAGACCTGTGGCAATGGATACACAATGAATCCAAGTTTGGAATTTTTACCATAGTCCTCAGAAAGACATTTCAGTAAAAGAGAGACATTTCCTCCACTAACTGCATTGGAGATGAAGAATTCTTGAAGACCAATGTATTTGTTAGCCAAGTTTAAAATAGAGTCCAGGAAGAGGTCCATAATTTCTTTTCCATTGGTGTCATGACAGCGATAAAAATCTTTGGTCACATCTTACTTACCGCTGAGAAGTTGTTGAGGATGGAAAATCTAACGAAAAGCACTAGATAGTTAGTTATAGATCTACAAATACAATAAGTGGAATAGGATTTCCGACTCTAATTTCATTGAATAAAGTGTTGAAGGCATTGTATCTGACACCAATGGTATTATCACTATGTATCTCGCCATTAGGTTGAATGTCATGCTCGTCCAAGCAAAGTTCCCAGCAAGCATTTCCGACTTGGATACCAACTCAAAGAGCTTGGCATATGTTGTCACCTCTACAACACCCTCCAAAAATTCACCACATTCAAATTTTGGAGCTTACCAAACTATCGTATCAAGTTTCACTTTGGTTTTCAAGTGTCACTTCAAGTCATTTTACATGTTTCAAGTGTTCTTAATCAATTCCTAAGTGTCATCACATTGTTTAGAACATCTTTGGTACACTTCATGGTTATATTACCTTCGTTTGTTGTAAAACAACACTTTTGCTAATAGTCACATGCACTTAGTATGTTGTACTTGGGAGTGCTTGTAAATTGGTGTTTTTATGTATATTTCTTAGTAGTGATCCTGTCTAAGTTTTTATGATGATTTTTTATGTGTCACAGTTGATTTTACTCTTAACTCATAGTGCTTCCCTTGCCCTAACCTTCCAAACTTAGAAAAAATATTTGGTTCACAAAACTTGGCTCACTAAGGTCAAGAAAGTGCATGATGCACTTTTAAGCCTTAGTTAGGACCCATTCCCTACTCGGAGTGCACCCTGGGCCCTCCAAGAGCACACAATTCACTTTGAAGAAACATTCCCTCCTTCATTTTCTAAATTGAACCCTTAAAGCAAGCCTTCCTCCTAGTTGGGTGCATGACACACCAACAATGATCAGGGAGCCCCCCTTCAGCCTTCAACAATGTTCCCTGCACCCAGCTAAGCACAAAACACATCATAAATCATCATTTGGGCACTCTTTTTGTCTTCAATTTGTGCCATGTGCCCTCTACCAAGTCCTCACCCCCACTTAAGTGCATGGTGCACAAACAAGCCTCAATGGCCTTCCTTCATCCTTTAGGCTTGTGCCCTATATGGTCCATCAGGCTTGCCCTTCCTTATTGAGTTCACAATGCATCCCCAAGCCTTAAGCATACAACCCTTCCTCCTTGGCAATGTTTCCTATGCCCAAATGTTTCTCTTGTTCTTTCTAAGCACACTTATAAACCATGAAAAAAAATTGACATGAAACATGTTAGAATAGGAGATTTTTCAAATTGATGCTTGCTTTCCATCAATGATCTTAGCTACAGGTATTCTAAAATGACATGGCCATGATGCATGAAGAGATATGTCAAAGAAGGTAGTCAAAGGAAAACATTTAAAGACAAAGAACACATGAAGTGACAAAATGAATAGCATTTAAATCATGATCATCCAAATAGTCCAAAAGACTCCATATGATCAAATACCCTTTGGAGGGTAAAGACATCAACAACATGGAAGCTACACGTAAGATTGAAGACACAAGTGGCACCATTGTTTCCTTTCAAGAAATTTCATGTCATCAGTCACTATGAGTCCATGTCATCAATGTTAGTGACTAGTCATGTTGCTACCCCATGATGATGTGGAAATCATGATGAATTATTGTAGAGACAAAGAACTAGAAGCCCAAGAGTCATGTATGGACAAAAAAGCCATATGAAGAAGTCTAAAAGACACATGTAATGATCCGAATTGGATCCATAAAAGACTGTCAAGAACCATGTATGTATCAGGTTGGAGAAAATCTCTAAGGAATTCCAAAACAACAATCAAAAAACACCTTGAACCAGTGGCAATGGCAGCCAACGTGGAACGATGAGGACCTCGGTCAAAGCGCATTGACCGAGGCCCATGGAGGCTATGCAGGAGGTCAAAGTAGCCCCTGGGAGCCCCGGATTGGGAAAAGGAGGTGATTTTTGATGCACAATTAGCGCCTGGGCGGACAGGGCCGAAATGGGGGAAGCCCGAGCACTTGGATGCATGGCGAACTGGAGAACCACGGGCAGGAAAGGAAAAACGTGCTAATCAAACAAGGCGGGACCCATGCTCTGGAAACCGGTGGTATGGATCAGGGCGCCCTCAAACGGTAAACGGTTTTGGAGAAAGCGAAGCGATTCCACTTAATGATCAACATGTGGCAGCAGAGGTGAGAGAAAACTGTCGTTGATCGCGCGTTATAGGTCGAGCAAGTCAACCACGCGGGATGTCTGTGCGACGTTGGATCTGGGGGACCCAGATCGGATGGCTGAGATTGCGCCCGATCGAGGAAGTGGAATCGACGAAGGATTAAGCCGCGTTTGTAAAGATTTGAGGTCTGTTTGACCGCCATGGTGGAGGAAGAACGCATCCACGACGTAACTAAAGAAACGAACCGACGAGTAGGCTGGCGTTGTTCAGATGGGGACACGTGGCCACTCCTTAAGTGTTCATGATGACGTCGAACAGGGAACTCCAAGCACAGCTGTAGAAGGTGAATCGACAGAGGCGGAAGAGGAACCAAACAGGCATGGGGACAAATGGCTAAAATCCATGAATAGAGACAATCGAATCAAGTGGAAGTATACACAGAGAGAGAGTCAAGAGGCAACAAAGGTTGAACAGTGAACCTAGAGAGGACTGAACACAGAGAACAACAAATAGAGTAGAAGAGACAGAGGGCCGAGCTGACCAGTGGCAGCATTGAGCACCAGAGCTTGAAGATTCAAGCCATCCCATAGAGAAATCTGTCGAGACTAAGCATCATATTTGGCTCTGTCCATTGTAGACCTGAAGGTCACAGAGCTGGTAGGAGGAAGAAGAGTTTGTGCACTCTAGTGGCCTGGGAAATCCAGGGATCACCCTGCCAAGAAAACCTGCTTAAGGAGAACTCCCATCGAGTCCCTGCATTGTAATTCTATGCTTAAAGACCCAATCAAACAAAGCCACCACCGAAAGCTGGACCGGAGACGTAGCCTTGGAGAATAGGGTGAACTCCTTATTAAAATTGCTTGTGTCTTAGTGGTTGCTTACTATATTTGTCTGTGTCTTTCCATTTTTAAATGTTTGTGTATTGGAAATCTGATCGATCTGTTGTTTCAATAACACAGAACAAACACGAGCACATGAGTCTGTAATACCTTTGTTAAATAAATCTTTAACTGATGTCACTCATAGGGTGAATATCAGATCAAGTGGTATCAAAACAGCAGGCTGTAAGGTTAGACAAGCTTGTGTTGGTTTAGCTGTGAATGCTCACTAAATCAAAGCTCAAATTAGGAGAAGGAGAGTTGGTGGGAACTAATCCTGAAATTGGGAGAGTCTATCCTCAAAAAACAATGTTAGAGGAAGGTTCTATGGGGCCAAACCCTCAATTCATAGAAAGTTTCCTAGCTATAAAGTCTATGGTAGAAGAAATGTATAGGGACTTTAGAAAGCATAGGGATGAAGATTCATCAGGTTCTAAACAAGATAAAGAAAAAGATGAGTCTCATTCCCATGACCACTCAAAAGGAAAGGGGAAAGAGGAAAGATTTCTCACACCTCCTAATAGCCCTGTGCATAACAAGAAAGCATCTTTGATTAAGTTAGATGTTAAATTTGATTGGCCTATATATGATGGAGAGCTAAATGTTGACAAGTTGTACAATTGGATTAGAAAAATTGATGTATATTGCAGGGTACAAAACAAAGACTCGGACGAGTAAGATTCAGCTGGCAAGCCTATGCCTAGGAGGCACTGCCTTGGTTTGGTGGGAAGGCAGAACCCAAGCTCATATGAAGAAACATGGTAACACCATCTCTATTTGGAGTGAATTTGTTGCTGAAATCAAAAAGCAGTTCTATCCGTTGGCCTACATGGAAAAAGCCATGATGAGTTGGCAAACTCTTCGGCAGTTGAAAGGGAAAAGTGTGCAAGGGTATACTCAAGAGTTCAGAAAGAGAGCATTGATGTTAGGTATCTCATTAGACTCACCAGAAACTCTTTTGAAGTACATTGGTGGTCTACACAGCTACATGAGGCATACCATCCTCATGTTTAATCCCACTAGTATAGATGAGGTATCTGTACAAGCTACTCATCTAGAAGCTAGAGGAAAGAATGGCAATCCAGAAGTTGGGGGACCATCCCAACCCACTGTAAGCAAGAGCAAGGAGAAAAGAAAGCAGAAGGTGAAAGCAAGGAAGGCTAACACTGCATAGAAAAGCAAAGCTTCATGCACTCACTCTAAAAAGGAGGGGCATGATGAAGAGCACTGTTGGATTCTGTATCCAGAGTTGATACCTAAGAAGTCCGAGGGAAAAAAGAAGAAAACTATTGCAGTTATTAAGAAATATTTGGGGTCGGACTTGGGAGATGAAACAATCATTGCAGCCACAGGTATAAAAGGTTAGAATTCTGAAGCATCTACTAGTAATTATGATCAATTTGTTATTGATGAAGAACATGAGAGAAAAAGACATGAGCTTTTCCATATTCGAGTTGTTTCAAAAAATCAAAAGATTGATACTTTGTTTGATAGTGGCTCACAAGTAAATCTAATTTCTGTAGCAATTGTAAAGAAATTGGGATTAGCAACTACACCTCATAAGAAACCATACCCATTAGGATGGTTGAATGATAAAGCACAGCTACAAGTGACTAGATAGTGCAAACTCAAGTTTTCTTTTGGGTCAGCATTTGTAGATGAGGTTGAGTTAGATGTAATTCCTTTGGATACATGTGGAATTGTTTTAGGAAGCCCTTACTTGTATGATAGAAAGGCTATTTTTTATAGAGTTGAGAACAAGTATCTACTTGTTAAAGGTGGAATCGAATACTTTGTAATAGCTCACAAGCTCAAGAATAATTATACTCTCATAAACTCAAGGCAGATGAAAATAATGATAAATTCATGCAAACAATTCCTACTAATGGTTGTAAAGGAAAAGAAAACTGATAAAACCAATGTATTTGAGGGCTGTAATGCTGATCAGCAAGCTGATATAGAAAAGATTGTTTCAGAATATGATGTCTTGTTCCAAGAACCTAAAGGTCTGCGACCCAAAAAGGGAACAGTACATGATATTATTTTGTAGCAAGATGTTCCATTGCCTAACATTGGAATGTACAGGTTGTCTGCTTTAGAGAATGTTGAAATCAAGAAGCAGGTGCAGGAGTTGCTCGAGAAAGGGTT
>APFE031744569.1:0-44707 GCA_000404065.3 Pinus taeda | reverse complement strand
TTTGCCTTGACGCTGTACAAGCTCCTCCCAGGGTCCAACAAGAAGTCTCCTCTACTTTGAAAAGCTTCACTCACTCCCAAATGAAGCCAAAAAGGTATGTGATCTCTCCTCTTAATCTCAAATAGGAACTTGATTTCACTAGCATTTACCCTCAAAAGTTCAGCTTCTAACCTCTCTGGCCACTGACCCAATGCCTCAATTTATAGTGCAATGGAGATCAGTTACCAGGTCCTCCTTCAAAGGGATAGAATCCTCCTTCAAAGGAATAGCTCCTCCCAACAAGGGATTAGTTCCTCCTATGATGGGATGCATGAACCACTTGGAGCGAACAATCCACGTAACAAATGCTTCTAGAAAACTCTAGAATTAACCCAAGATGAGTTTTTAAGATAAAGATTGCGCCTTTTGACTTTTACAGGGGTACGCACCTTCCCCTTTACATACAGAGCATATAAATACACAGATAACTTGAACAAAAGGTGCGGGGCCGCAGGCAAAAGTAAGAGAAAGTGCGTAACCAGAGTTACATTGCTTTTTTGATGTCTTTCTCTCTTTTCTCAAGCTTGTTTTGAAGAGCTGAGGTTTAAGACTTGCTTAGGAAGTTGGTATAGGTGATGATAGGCCTACACCGACTGCAAATAATCAAGGTGACGATATTTTTGTGTAACACCACCAGCAGCTCCTAGCAGTAGACTACTAGTTCCCTCCAGGAATTGCATAGTTTTTTCTCCCAGTGGCCTAGCAGCCAGCTGCCAGTTTCCTCTTGGAATCGCACAATTTTTGCTTCCAGTGACCCAACAGCTAGCAGCCAGTTCCCTCTGAGAATTGCACAATGTTGTCTACCAAGCTCCCAACCAGTTCCTCCTAAATATTGCAAATTTTTTGTCTACCAAACCTCCCTATAGCCCAACTTGTTCCTCTAAAGAATTACGCAGTTTTTTTTGCCAAGCCCAGCTGTCCACTTGTTCGAGAAACTGAGCAGATTTTGCCTACTCGGCCTTCTTGAAACTCAGACTATTTCCCTAAAAAACTACACATTTTTTTCATCGAGATGGGTCAGACCTCGTGGACAATCACTGTCGATTTGGATTTCCTATCTCCATCACCCAGTGACTCTTGCGCAAATTTCATCAACAGTGCCCAGAGCTTTTATCCTGCCTCACAACCTTGTTTCCTCTCCTAGTCACATGCATCCGAAATGATCATGTATCATGGTAGACTAGGAGGTTTTTGGATTTGGTGTCATCTCGTCATGAGTGATTGCAGGAATAGGTACACAAATAAACATGGAGTGATGATGAATGGATGAACGAAGGGAGCACATGTAGAAGGACATGTTCACCAATGGATAAACAAACGATACATGTAAAGGTATGTTCTCGCGAATGGACGATCGTGAAAATATGTGTTCCCAGATGGACGGATGAGGAAACATGCAAGATGTGCTCATGGATGGATGAACAGACAAGCATGCACCTTCCGTAAACAGATGAACAAGTCAAGCCTTCCAACATACAAGCAACAAGCAACTTGTAAAAGCAACATCAAGCGAACCAATGACCATTGAAGACTCAGCGCACTTTTCCATGCAGAGGTGAAGCTTTGACACACCATGAGGAAATCCATTACTTAGCAGCACTACAGCTCAACATGCACACCAGCAACAACATGAACATACCATCACTGTCATGTCGAGTCATGTTATCCACATCTCTATTGTGGGCCATACTATCTATCAATGTAATGTAATGTGGAAGTCCAAGAGACCCACTTGTTGTACAAAGAGTCATGTAAAGTCGAAGAGTCTTGGAAGTCAAACAATCACGAGGGTAGTCAAATAACCACAAGGGTTAGTTTCACCCTTGGCTATAAATACACCCTCATTTTTACATGCAAAGGGCCGTTTCACCTCAACTCCTCCCACATAGCCAACAGAGTCTGTAATCTTTTCTTTGAGGAGTAAGCAGTAGCTCCAATGCCCTGCTCACGGGGTTAGTGATGTATGGTGTAACAATGTGTCTTGAAACTTTCACTTAATTTAGAAGCTTGATAACAAGCTAGCATGTTTTCACACATGTATTGTATCTGTTGTAAGACTAAACTTAAACACTTGTGATAAATGGTGCTTTAACTTATGTTTCACACTTGAACTATTTCACTTGTTGTAATACATAATGTATTAATGAAAATGTGTTGTATATGCTATTAACGTTGTCTAACCCATGGTGGATGCCTTCCTAGACATCAAATAGATCTTTCACATAAAACTTGTTATAACAACTGTTGCACCCTTGCGGACTCATCTGTTGAGTGTTTTACATGTTATCTTCCCTTGAGTGTTGTGACTTCCACATCCATGTGGATTGTTCCTCCAGAATATGTAAACATCCTATTGTGTTATGTGTTCCTAGCAGAGTTGGGACTTACTCCCAACCAACTTAGGACTCACTCTCACCATCTCCCTCTACAGTGAAAGAAGCACTGACACAAGTAACACGTACAATCTCCAGCCATGCGAACATCACTTTTCGAAGACAAGGAAGACCACTCTCTTGTGCTAAAAAGCAAGAGTTAAGGAAAATCTCTAAGATAATGGCAGCTGGGCCATCATACTAGATGGCATTCCCACACTAAATGGTGTGAGGTCTAGTTGGGAATTTATACTGAGGTGATTGCCTGAATGTTGGCGTGTCCAACACCGTCAACATTTCTAGCGCTAGGAGGGTAGCCAGTTGTATATGGTTGAACATCCTCTCACACTCATTCATCAACCATCTGGTCAAGGCAGTAACTTGCACTCCATCTCACCTACGCACAACTTTGCAGTTGGTTACTCCTCATCTCCCATGACTGAGCATGAGATTTTGTATCATCACCTTCACTCCATCCATCGCATCACTCGCCAGTTCGCAAAAAAAAGAAGGACTGATCCTAGGCATACAACACCTTCCATACACATCAAAGAAGCTAGAAGCCACTCCTACGGGAGTTGTTGTATCATCAGTGAAAGAAGCAATCCTTGCCACACTTGAATTTCTGGCAGAAGCTATTGAAGATGGAGAGAACCTCCAGTCTTCCGACAAGGTGAACAAGACACTCTTGTGATCTTGGGATTAGAATCCATTTCAGGAGGCAAAGGGGAAGGAAACAGAGGAGTTGGAGGTGGAGACGAACCAATGGAATCAAAGCCAGAACCATCAGATTCTGAAAGAGAGGAGGACAATGAAGAAGAAGAAGGGATGGATGACCCAAATCTGGAATGGATGACTTAGGGACCATTAGCTCTCCTCATTGTTCTGAACAAGATGCCAAATCGAATGGAGAGAATGGACCTCAAGTTTGGCCCTAACACCATGGTGAAGGTAGAATATCACTTGGACAAGTTCTACCTATAGATGCATACCCTTGAGGTACAGTATGATGATGCAACATGTAGATTGTTTCCATGTACCTTAGAAGGTCGCACAGCTGCATGGTATCACAACATCCCACCGAAATCTATACAAAACTGGGGTGCATTCAAATGCATGTTCCTTGAAAATTTTGCTGGTGACAAGACCCCAGCCATGCTACTAAAAGAATTGGGAAGCCTGAAGATGGATGGAAAAGAAAAGGTGAAGGACTTCGATCAGAGGTTTACTGGCATATTGAACAAGTTTGCAGCACACACTAAACCTCATGACTCCATCACTATTGATTACTACGCATCCCCACTGTCGACCAACATTGCGTAGTTCATTAAGCGAGCTATGAAGCCAACACTCTTAGAAGACTGTAAAGAGACTATTGATGTTGAGAAAGACTTGTGAGCAATTGGAGTCATCAAGGATGACGAATCAAAAAAGGACTCCAAAGATGTGAGCAGGAAGTCCCAAGTGATGGCAAGCAAGGGTAGAGACAAGGAAGCAACTGCTATTGAGACCTTCACTCATCTGGTCAAGAAATTGACTACGAAAGTGTCCAAGCTCAAACAATGGAAAACATACACATTTGCAAGCAGCCATCTGCCCACGCAGAGACAAGCAAGAAATTCATCAAGCAACAATTAGCCTACTCCAAAAACTACACAGAGCTCTATCTTCCAAGTTGAATAGTGTGCAGATCCTATGTTCTATTCATTCCATGAAGAACATCACCCCCAGAACTCGTGTTCAGAGTGGAAGCTTTTCATGGACTCTATATGAAGTCACACTTTCGATCGGAAAATAGTATGTAGGAGCAGTTAGAAGACACTCATGGTGATGAAGAGGTTGCACTTGATGAACCATCAATTTCTGGGCATGTGGTGAATGCATATCAGTTCTCATAAGCGAGGTCGAATATGAACACCCAGAAGTAGCCCCAAAATAAAAATGATTGATACAATCTCAGGAGTAAAGGGGCCACCCTTACACTTGGGGAAGCACAAGAAAAGATGAGACTATTGTTGAGGAAGGCTGATCCACCAGCTGCCCCAAAGTAGAAAACATATAATAATTCTAGGAAGACAGCGGTGGAAAAAAGTACATCCATGAGCAATAAGCTGCAAAACACTCCGTCAGATGACACGAACATTCATTCTACCCTGGACACCTCAGTGAGTCTACCAATTCTGGAATATAACATTGTAAATGACATGAAGAAAACTTAAGCGAACATCATTTTGTTCGAGCTAGCTAAGATCCAGAGTCAACAAGACATTCTATTGCACACATTGGAACAGACAACAACAAACAACACGACCTCTACTAGTAAGGAAGCAAGTACACATCCCAAATCACTTTCCGCTCAACAAAGATTGGTCTAGCAAGCTAGATGAATATTTTTCTACATACTAGTCCCACATGTGGCTTCCATACAAGGGAAAATGCAACCAAATCTGGGTATTGTGTGAGAAGTATATGAAGCACAATGTTACCCCCCTTAATGGTGAGAATGAATTGTTGGCCTTTGCAGAACTCATGTTTGGCAACTAACTCTCCTAGAAACAATATTGCCATGATATCCCACACGGCCAACTCCAACTCCACCAGATACGTAGTTGGGACTCCCTCCTTGCCCAACTAATGGTAATGACACTTTTACAGTACATTGTACCAATAGTAGTGGTAGTAACAACAATAGTAGTAACAATAGTACTAGCACATCAAGCGGTTTGTGTACATACAAGTTGTGTACCATGTACTTTTACGAATCAAAGATGTCGGATGGCTTAGGAGTCGGATGTGTCTTGATCGACCCTTACAGTAGGAAGCAAATGGTTATGAGTCACTTGGAGTTTGAGTGAAAGAATAACGTTGCGATGTATGAAGCACTTGTGTTAATCTTGCAAAAGCCCATCAACCTCAACATCGTCGTGCTCAAGGTGGTAGGTGATTCAGAGATAGTGGTATGGTAGATAGTATCACAATTCACTATTTGTTGCCACATCTCAGAAGTTACTAGCAAGAGGTATGGTGACTAATCTCAAACTTCCAAGCATTTAACATCATTTTTGTATGGTGTATGTGTAATGCAGCTGCCAATGCTCGGGCAAATGCAACTTCGAAAATGTCAATTAGGGGTAGATTTACTATTGAAATTTTGTACAAACCATTTATCCTCGATAGCATAACTAATTTACGTGTGTTTAATGATGATCAATAGATACTGCGTTTCATGACCAATGTTGATGTCTTCAAAGATGCAGCGATAGATGATGATGAGCACGAGCGCTCTCTGCGAGCAGAAGCTGGTGACAAGAAATGCCACCTTATCACGAAAGGGATGGAAATGTTGGAAAAGCTTTAATACTTTCAAGCATGTTTTCAAGGGCTTAGGAATAGCAAGATCCACAGCTCCACCATGAGGTACGAAATGATAAACCTGGGAACATAATAAGATCGAAAGTTTGTTAATCTTGGTGCATGTTACACACAGCAAGAGCAGTAGGCCTTTGTCTGCTTATTCAAATAGTACCGAGATGTATTCACTTGGATGTATGATGATTTAAAAACTTATGACATGTGGATCATCCAACACACTATCCCGATCAAAGAAGGGGTCAAGCCATATCAACAGAAGCTGAGCAAAGTACATCTGTCACTGTAAGCTCTCATATAGAAGGAGATTACAAAGTTGTTGGATGCATGGATCATATAAAAAGTTCGCCATTCCACATGGGTTTCAAATCTTGTACCTGTATATAAGAAGTTTGGGGAGATCTACTTATGTGTCAATTTCTGGAACATAAACCCCACCTCGGACAAAGACAACTAGCCCGTGTCATCTATGAACACATTTTGCAAATAGTATCTGGGGCATAAATGTTTTCTCTTCTTGATAGTTTCTTAGGATACAACCATGTTCTGGTAGCAAAACCTAATAGACTTAAAACTACTTTCCATACCAAGTGGGGTACGTTCATTTACATAGAAATTTTGTTTGGGCTTGTAAATGCAGGCGCAACATTTCAGCATGCCATGGGCATTGCTTTTCATGAACTCATTGGACAGAGTGTAGTGGTATACCTTGATGATGTGATTATGTTCTCAAGAAGATGGGAGGACCACATACGCCATCTAAAGAAAATATTTGAGCACGTCGGAGATACAGGATTTCCTTGAACCCAAAAAATAGCATATTCACAGTGTCTAAGGGGAACCTTCTCGGACACATTGTTGAAAAAATTGGGATCAAGGTAGATCCAGACTGGGTCCAGGCTATTAGAAAGATCCCTCACCCACTCAACAAGAAAACCATGTAGTCCTTCTTGGGCAAGATAAAATTCCTCCATAAGTTCATATGAGATTATGAGTAGATAGTCAAGTCCATGTAGGACATGATCAAGAAAGACACAATCTACAACTAGGGAAAGATAGAAAAGTATGCATTCACCCAGATCAAGTAGGCCATTACATAAGTGCCTACACTCTATAGTACAGACTTCAAGAAATATTTCTTTCTAACACCTTCGCTTATGATAATTCACTAGCTGCAATACACACTCAAAAGGATGAAATGAACGACGAACATTCCATCTCCTTCATGAGAGCGAGCATGCAGAGACCAGAGCTTAACTACCACACCATTGATAAGCAAGCATATCTAGTGTACAAGGCAATGAAACACTTCAGTCCCTACTTGGTAAAGAACCACCGCATAGTCTTTGTCCCTCACCCAACAGTTTGCACATTGCTTGTACAACAAGAACTGGGTGAGCAACATGCGAATTGGATGACTGGCTTACAAGAGTATGATCTCGAAATAAAGCCAATCAACATTATCAAAGAACATGGGCTCCACAGACTTGCAGCTGAAGCAGTACATGCTCTAGAGAGTAAAGAAGAGCTCACCGATTGGGAGCAGGAAATTGAGATGTATGAGATAAGGCAAGCAACACCCACTAAAGACGGAACCTCTTGGTACATATATGTGCCCCAGTACCTAGAGAATGGCACCATACCCGCTCACTTTTCCATTAGACAAAAAGAGGGCATTGTGCCTTAAAAACTTAGCATATCAGTTAATGCACGGATTGCTTTACAGAAAGCACAGTAATGGAATTTTGCTCAGGTGCATGGAGGCACATGAATCAAAGAAGGTACTTCATGATCTACATGATGGACTCGTCAGGGATCACTTTGCGGGAAACACCACTGTGCAAAAATTTATGCGAGCTGGTTTCTATTAACCCACATTATTCAAGGATCCACATGCTTATGCCCACAAGTGCCCGGTCTGTCAACAATGTGCCAGTAGAACATGAAGATCAGTAGCCCCACTACACCCTGTTGGAGTGACCGAACCATTCCAACAGTGGGGCTTGGAAATCATTGGGGAAAACTTCCCACATTTATCAAAGCAACACCACTACATTCTAACAGCAATTGATTACTTCAAGTGTTGGATAGAAGCAGTTCCGCTCAAATAAGTGAACAACCAGGAGATAATCAGTTTCCTCCAATAGAATGTCATCTCACACTTCGGTGTTCTAGTATCACTTGTTATTTATAATGAAACTTACTTTTCATCTTTGAAACTCTATTCTTTTTCATTACAAAATAGTATTGTGCTAAATCATTCATCTAACTATTACCCACAAGGAAACAGTCTCACAGAATCCACGAATAAAAAGCTCATCCACATAATTAAGAAGACTGTTTTCTATGAGCAACACAATTGGCATACCGCTTTGATGAATGCATTATGGGTTGATCGTGTAACACACAAGCCTCCTCTGAATACTTCACTGTACTTCCTAATTTATGGAAAAGAAGTCATCCTTTCACTAAACATCTACTTGCTTGCACTTCAGCTTTGCCAAGCATCCAAAGGCAAGCCTTGCTAGTTAACTCAGCGTAAGATGGATGCTCTCCATAATCTTTAGGAAGAAGGGATGAAAGAAAAAGAAAAATTCACTCTCCACTAGAACCATATCAAGAGATGGTTCGATAATAATTCTGCAGGGAAAACTATCTTTGATGTTGGTCACTTATTTCTGAAATGGGACAAGTCCCATGAAGACAAGGGCAAACATACGAATTTCCAGTTCTTGTGGATTGGTCTATACATAGTCCATAAGAAGCTTGGCCTACAGATGTATCATTTACAATCAATTGACGGGAGGATTGACAACCTTCCTATCAATGGCCAAGATATCAAGCATTATTTTTAGTTGGTCGGGCCGTGCCCCATCCCATGTACATAGTTTACTTACTCCTTGTTATTTTCATCTTGTTTTCTTTTCTTACTATCTTTTCTTTTACTTTTTTTGTTATTATTACTATTTTTGTCTACGTTTGTTTTGTTTTCTTGATATATTACTTTTTTTGTTTCCAAAAGCAAGTGATGCCAACTACTATGTTCTGGATTTTGAATAGAGTATGTGGTTGAAATATGAAGAGACTTGTGAAACTACATCACCTGGCCAATCTTGTGTCCATCTTCTCTGTGCTTGGTTATAACCTTCTTCAGATGAAGTCTTGATGGAAAATATGAACCATATGCAAGGGAATTTTTGGTCCAACCATGAACCTATGTTCACACTAGGAAGCCGCATGCATGTACTTAGCCTTCTATTGTGTGTGTTCAAGCTCATCCAACTAGTAGAAATGGACGAGGGGAAAATCAAAACGAGAAAACCAATGTCATAGGTCTTACATGATTCTCTAATGGAACAACCTCTTTTTCTCTCAATAAGTTAGGATCCCTTTTCTACCCCAAAAATAAATAAGTGCCTATGCATAGTCCTCTTGAAAAAATACAAAGGTGAAAGAAAAGAAAGGCTTCCTGCATAGAGAGGTGAAGCATGCAACTCCATCGAGGTACTAACCACGCGAAATGGAAGTGGAGCAATGTGTGTGTTCCTATGTGACTCCACTGGGGTACTGTCTAGGCCTGTTGGCAGTAGAGCAACACTAGAGATGAAAAATTATACTCTGAAAATATTCAACTCGTTAGCTAAACTATCCTTCCCGAATTCGAAACATTGTGATCAAGATGAACTTTTGATTATGCTTGACTAAGTTGGGAAAAGGTGAACCATGTACGTCCATGGGGTAAATGGGGAAGCCAAAGTAACCTGCACAATGATTCAATACTCCCCGAAAGACTAAGGCCTTGTGTTGTCTGTGAACCAAAACAGAGAATCTAGAATTCTACCAGTGTGTCGCCAAGTGTTGTAGCGGCTACAACCACCCTCCATAATTTTGGCCTGCACCAAATTTTGGAGCCTCCCTTGAGAGTTTCACTTGATGATTGCACACACTCAGGTTCACTTTGTGAGCTTTTGTGACTCTTCACATTCACCTTACTTGTTAATCTCACCAAGTCTTCCATGTTGATGTCAAAATCATGCTTGCGACCATGTTTTGGTTATGGTCAAAGTCTTTGCTTCATGTGTACTTCTTGTGTTCACTATGAAAATATCTATCACACTCACACACCGAGTCACATTCACTATCGCGCAAGAATCTTCATGGTTGACCAACGATCAATCACAAGTGTCATGCTTTTTTCTTGTACCATCGATCAGTCTTGTTGAACATGTGTCTGGATGGTTTGAGTCATCTCGTCGTCGAGTCATGTAAGTGTGTATTTGAAGGATCACATATGCATATTTCACTCATTCACACACTTAGTCATTTTTTGTTGAAGTTCAGACATCCAGACTCCCCTCTGATAGTCGTACCATCACCCCACCATCAATTCAATAGAATGTCACCTAGAACAATGGATAAGCACCAAGAAAGTCATTTCAAGCTGCCCTACATGCAAGCAAATCAATCCACCTTCGTGCTGGTCAACCGGAGAGTTTGACCTGGAAGCCACCCCGAGACTCACTCCCCTAAAAAATTGCATATAGGCTACAGGCCTTGCCTACTCCCCTGATTGAGAAAATTGTACAGACAAGCTGGATAGACACCCAGTGGTTGTCCTTATCTCCCTTAGAAAGTTATGCAATTTTTGCAGCTAGCCCTCGTGACAATTGATTGGCTGCTCACAGAGAAAATTGCACAGTTTTCATGAGCAATCTCTCTGTTGCCCAGAAACTTTCTCAGCTCAGAAATTGTGTAGAGGTGATCAGAAGGCCAACCCCAGCCATAGTGCAGTTTTTCCTGGCAGCAGACTGCTATTTCCTTCTAGGAATTGCCCAGTTTTTTCTTCCAGTGACCCAGCAACAAGCTGCTAGTTCCCTCCAGGAATTGCGCAATTTTTACTGCCAGTGACCCAACACCCACCTTCCAATTCCCTCCAGGAATTGCACAGTTTTGGCTACCAAGCTCCCGACCACTTCCTCCAAAAAGTTGCACAATTTGTTTCTGTGAAGCCTCCTTACAGCCCGACCTATTCCTCCAAAAAATTGTGTAGATTTTGCTGCCAAGCCCCACTGCCCAATCGTATCGAAAATTGAGTAGATTTTTCCTGCCCAACCTTCATGCAACCCAGACTATTCCACTAAAAAACTGTGAAGTTTTTTCCTCCAGCTAGGTTAGACCTTGCAGATAGTCACTTTCGATCTGGATTGCCCATCTCCATCACCCAACAACTCTTGCACAGTTTTCATCAACAGTTCCCAGAGCCTCTATCCTGCCTCATAACCTTATTTCCTCTCCCGATCACCTACATCCAAAATGATCACGTATCATGGTAGACTAGGAGGTTTTTGGATCTAATGTCATCTCTTCATGAGTGACTACAGGAATAGCTACACAAACAAACATGGTGTGATGATGAACAAGATGAAGAAAGGGAGCACATGCAGAAGGACATGTTCGCTAATGGATGAACAAATGATGCATGTAAAGATATGTGCTCATGAATGGGTGATCATGCAAATATGTGTTCATGGACAGACAGATGAACAAACATGTAAGATGTGCTCACAAATGGATGAATGGATGAATGGGCACCTTTTGCAAATGGACAAACCTGTCAAGCCTTCCAACAAACAAGCAAGGAGCAACGTGCAAAAGAAACATCAAGCGAACCAATGACCATCGAAGACTCTGTGCAGTTTGCCTTGCAGAGATGAATCTTTGACACACCATGAGGGCATCCATTACCCAGTAGCACTACAACTCAACATGCACACTAGTAGGAGCACGAACATTCCAGCACTGTCACATCGAGTCATGTCATGAGTCATGTCATCCACATCTCTATTGTGAGCCATACTTTCTATCAATGTAATGTAACGTGGAAGTCCAAGAGACCCACTTGTTTTACAAAGAGTCATGTAAAATTGAAGAGTCCTAGAAGCCAAACAATCATGAGGGTAGTTGAACAACCACATGGCTTAGTTTCACCCTTAGCTATAAATACCCCCTCATTTGTACATGCAAAGGAATTTTTCACCTTAGCTCCTCCCACATAGCCAAGAGAGTCTGTAATATTTTCTTTAAGGAGTAAGTAGTGGCTCCAACACCCCGCTTACGAGGTCAGTGATGTATGGTGTAATGATGTTTCTTGGAACTTCCACTTAATTCAGAAGCCTGCTAACAGGCCAACACATTTTCACACATGTATTGTAACTGTTGTAAGACTAATATTAAACACTTGTGATGCGTGTTGCTTTAATGTTTGTTTCACACTTAAATTATTTCACTTGTTGTAATACATAATATATTAATGAAAATGTGTTGTATATGTTGTTAACGTTGTCTCACACATGGTGGCTACCTTCCCAGACATGAGACAAAACTTTTACATAAAACTTTCTATAACAATCGTTGCACTCATGTGGACTCATCTGCTAAGTGTTGTATATGTTATATTTCCTTGTGTGTTGCGACTGTTGCATTCGTGTGGATTGTTCCTCTAGAAGTTGTGCACGTCTTGTTGTGTTGTGTGTTCCTAACAGAGTTGGGATGTACTCCCAAACATCTTGGGACTCACTCTCACTCTCTCCATCTATAGTGAAAGAACCATTGACACAAGTAACACTTACAATCACCAGGCACATGAACAACACTTCTCGAAGACAGAGCAGACCACTCTCCTTTGCTAACAAGAAAGAGTTAAGGCAAGTCTCTAAGATAATGGCAACTGGGCCATCATATCATATGGGAATCCCACACCAAATGGTGTGAGGTCTAATTGGGACTTCATACTAGGGTGATCCTGTGAATGTTGACGGGTCCAGCACCATCAACAGGAAAATAATTAAGCACATGGAAGAGAGACAGAAACAAGAAGAGATACTATGGAATTAGAAATCCCGAGTCACATGGATTTGTGGAGGAGAGAACAATAGGTGTTTCTTCCACAAAGCCATGATCCAACATTGCCAACATAATAGGATCTACCCTCCAAGGGATGAAGAATGGAATAAACTAGTCCAACATGAGGAAATGGAGGACCTAGTATTTAACCATTTCCAATCCATCCTTTGTGAACCCGCTCAGGATAGGTCTGAGGCCATTCAAAGAACTACATGAAATATCCCTCATGTCATCTCAAGGGATCAGAACCTCACCCTTATGAAGGTATTTACGTTGGAGGAAGTTGAGGAGGTTGTCAAAGGAATGGTGAAAAGCAAAGCTTCTGGTCCATAAGACTTCACGACAGAATTCTACTAAGTGACCTGGAAATTCATAGGGCAGGATATGCTAGAGGTGGTGGAGGAATCTCATCGCAACCAAAAGGTATGTCTAGGACTAAATGCTACTCTCATTTCTTTAATTCCTAAGCCGTCTAAGTCTAAAGATTCCCAAGGGTTTAGGCCTATTGCAATCTACAATGTCATCTACAAAATCATAGCAATTGTCATTGTCAAACACCTCAAGCCTCTGCTCCAAAATCTTATCTCCCTTGAGAAAATAGGTTTTGTAGAAGGTCGCTAGATCCTTGATGGCTTTTTTACTTCCCAATAGATTGTGCACTCTTTGAAGCATTGTAAAATCCCTGGAGGATGATCAAACTAAATATTTCCAAATCTTGTGACCAGCTAAATTGGGCTTTCCTCGCTAGCATCCATAAAATCTTATGGTTTCAATCAAAGTTGGATTAATTGGGTCCTCACCATGTTTTCATCTCCTATGGGTTTCATTTTTCTTAATGGCTCTCCCACTAGAACCTTTAACCCCTCCAGCAGCTTGAGACAGGAAGATCCTATATCTCCATTCCTTTTCATCCTGGTGGCTAAAGGTCTGGGACGATACCTCAAGTAGGAAGTTAGGGCTTCATAGATCCATGGTTTGAGGTTCTGGGGCAATGACCTCCCAATCACGCACCAATAATTTGTGGATGACATTATTCTCTTCTCCCATGTATCTTTGTGTGAAGATAGGTGCATAAAATATATCATGAGGGTCTTCATGGATGCATCAGGGACAATGATAAACAATGATAATTCTTGGATATTCCTTTTCAACATCCCGGTGAACATCCAAAACTTCCTATCTCAAGAGTTGTGCTTTGGCATCATCTCTCTACCTTCCAAGTACCTTGGTATGCCTTTATCCTTTAATTCCTTAAAAACCTCATGCTCACAATCTCTACTTCAAAAATCCAATCAAAGCTCAATAATTCGGCCTTCAGATTCCTAAATCTTGCTAGTCACATTGTCCTTCTCAAATGAGTTTTGAAGTACATCTCGATCTATCGACTATTGGGGATGGAAACCCCAAAAACCTCATGTGAAATTGTGGAAACCTTCAAAAAAATCTTATGGGGAGGAGCTCACTAGCTCAAGAAATGGGCATTGGTCTCATGGCCCAACTAACAAAGCCTAAAATGGAAGGGGTCTAGGTCTTCGAGACCCTTACACTCTGAATCAAATAATGGGAGCTAAAATATGGTGGCATTCGATAAGAGGAGGATATGACTTTTGGAAACAGATTTGGACCCAAAAATATGGCATGCCAATTCACACTAAAGAAATCCTCGAATAACCAGGACCCTCCCAAAGGATCAACAATATGGAATATGGCAGTCCATAATAGTGACCTCATCAAACAACATGTTTTCTGGGAAATCGGAGATGGGAAAACAATTTCTTTTTGTTAGGACTCATGGAAGTAGAGAGAAAAACTATTTTGGAGTCAGGATCTAAGTGACTTATTTTTGTACACAACAGGCATAAACTTCTACATGGTGGATCATTATTAGGAAGATGCCCTGTCTAATGATGGATGGAGGAGATGGAAGGAATACCAGGATTGGCCTGAGTCCCCTGAGATAGATCAATGGAAGCAACTAGATAGGGAGTTAGGAACTAGGAAGCTCATAGTCTAAAAAGGACTAGGCATTCTACGATTGGGATATACTACAAAGGGAGTATTTTCCGTCAAGGAGGCTTATGGTCTAAAGGCAAGTTGGGAGTAGGGACATCACCATCTAATTTCGAAGAAGATCTAGAAAGGGGGTGATGGTCAAAAGTTGCCTACTTTCTGTAGCTGGTAGGTAGAGGTAGAATTCTCACTTGGGATCAACTACAAAAATGGGGTATCTATGGACCCTCGTATTGCATCCTTTGTGGTCAACATAATGAGGATCTAGAAAACCTATTAAATTCATGTCCTTTTTCAGTTCAAAAGTGGCTCCAAGTGGAAGACCTCTTTGGAAGGATGGATAGAGACCACCAGAGCATTCTAGAAACCATCCTTTTATGTCAGACATGCCTATTCTCAAGCTTGGTTCGTAATTAGGCTTGGGGACTAGCCCTGGCTCTCCATGCTTTGGGATATATGGAAAGAGAGGAATCACATGATTTTTAAGAATATCTAACAAACTCAAGAAGCAGTATGGGAGGGGATCATCCAGAACATTTTGGAAACAATCCTGGTGGAGAAATGAAAACCAGACGACTGGAAAATTGCTCTCCAAGAGGCTAGAATCCTCCACTGTCTAAACCTATCACCTTCAATTATTTCTTCAAACTCTTGGAAACTCATTACAAGCTATGTGGCTTTAGCGCAGCACTTCACTGAGCCTTTAGAGGGGTTCGTCAAGATGTGTTTTTATGGAGCCTCGAAAGGAAATCCAAGTCCTACAGGTTTGGGAGGGATCTTTCATGACTCTAGAGTGAAATCTTGTTTAATATATGCTAAACATTGTGGTTATGCAAGTAATAATGAAGCGGAATTTGCAATAGTCCGACAAGGCCTCCTAATGGCTATTAAATTGTGGTATAAGAAACTAGTGGTGGAAGAAGACTCAAAATTAGTTATAAACACAACTAAGAAATTGAGTCACAGGACTAAATAGGAAAAGCTTAGCCAAAGCTGGAGAGATGCTAGATTGGTGTAGGAGATAGGTGAACTTCTCCAAAATTTAGACTATCTCATCACTAACCATGTCAAAAGAGATGGAAATAGAGCAACAAATTTCCTAGAAAATTGGGATTATTCCCATAAAAACAACCCTTTAGAGATGACTTGGCCTACTCAATCCCTGGAAGGTAGGTTTAACTCTGTGGAAGAGATCCTAGAGCAAGACATGAGACATAATTTAGAAAGCCTCCATACCTCTTAATAGATCCACCGATCGAGGTGCGAGATGGATGGAATTTCTTTATGACCGATTAGTAAAGAGGGACTTGTGCTACAAACCCACGACCATTCGCATGCTTGAGGAAATTGGTGTGGTGGATCTATGCATGCATGGTTTTGATACTCCAGCAAGAGGTGGCAGCGATATTGAGTTTTGGTTTTGGGATTTGGTTAGGTTCCCTGAGAGAGAATTTGGTAAGTGTCCTGTTATTGATAGAGGAGTGTGGAAGGGTGTTGCCGAGCTCGGTGGAATGACGCAAATTTAGGTGAGGTGGTGGGATATTATTCTCCGTTTGAGAGTAAACTAGTATGCCATTCACCATTCCTTTCACTCCATGCAATAACTTATCTGCTTAATAGATTTGGGAATATATGGTTTTGAATTAGCAGGGTTTGTGAGAAAGAGAGGCTCCATGCATCTTCATGCATGTGTTTGCCTGCTTTGACAAGTCCATCTGCCTCACATAGCCTCTATGTCTCTTCTGTTTGAGATTGTTTTAGGCATAATGGGATTATGTGGGGTTTCTATATCTACGGTCGACCTCTAGGGCTTCTTGCTAGCTCAGCTAGCATGGCTGGGACTGGGGGATGGGTAGTTTACAATTTAGCTCTTGGGTCTTGTCTTTTCGAATTTTCTAAGGATGGGTCTAGGATTTTTCTTTCTTTATTCTAGAGCCGAATTGTTTGTTTTGGAGTAGAATTTCTCCATGGCCTTTGCCCCTGTGGGAGTCTTCTTGGGCATATATCGATGGCTTTGTGATGACTCAGGTAGTGGGCTTGTTTTTATGGTATAAGCCCGATTATTTTCTCCATAACTTTGGCTGATTCTTATGTTAACTTGCTCTGGGTTATGGTGGATGTATCACTGTTTGGGTCAGTTGAGAGGGAAGGTATGCAATGAAATAAAAGGGAGGAATTTTCTTAAGCTCTTTATCAGAAATTATAGTTTCATTCTTCTTGCTTGGCACATCTGCAGGGAGGTAGTGATAGCTAGAAGATGGAAGATTTTGGGCTTAGCATACCACCTATAAAAGCAACTCGACTTACCATCTCCTCCATTGAACAGAGTAACAAATTGATAATGGCTCGATCAAAGACTACTTCTAAAAATAGTAGTTTGGCTAATGAGCATTCTGGCTACCTTGGGTGAGAGGTGAAACTGCTAAAAATAGCATTTCTTGGTCCCTTCCTATTTATAGCAGTCCCTTGTCTATCTATAGGAAGTAAATTCAAATTTGGTCTTACCAGCAGTTTGGAATATTAATTAATTAATTATCCATGAGTTAATTAGTGAAGGAAAATACAACTTGAAGTCTTTGTGAGAACATGCAACTATTTCTCCACTGATTGGGGAATGTGTCCTTGATTTTCTCCACTAATTGAGGAATTAAGGATGAGTTCTATATTAAGAGGTTCAATTGACTTAGTTTAACTTAGTCAAGTTCAGTTAGATTAATTTAACAAGTTGTTAAATTAATGAGATATAGTTTGTTGGTGCTTGCATGCACGTGACAACTATTATTTTCATATAATTGTGTATTCACTCATGGATAACTAATGCACTTTAGTTCTGTCAGAGACCCAGTTGAGATCAGATGAGGGACAATGTACTATCAGTTGGATGAATATTTTTCCTATAAAGGAAGCTCATCCATGATGAGGATTTATCTCCTTCAGGTTTGAACAGTTAGATCAGAGGTTAGTGAGTGTGTGAAGAGGCCAATTCACATAGATGGCAGCACTAGACCCCAAGGAAAACTCCACAAGGAAATAGGAGGCTTGGAGGGTAGAGGAGAAGGTTTGTGAGAAGCCTTTGACTATCTACGAGAAGTAGAGGGATTTCAGTGAGAGCAGGATAGCTTGTGAGTTGATTCTTTTTGTAAGCTAGACTATATTTCCACTTGTATGATAATACAGAGATGGGGTTTTAGGCAAGTGCTTTTCCTAGATAAATTCTTCTGCATTATGTGTGATTGATTCCTTCTTATCACTTATATGTGTTCTTATTGAGTTTTCTCATGGTTGATTAAGCTTCTGCTAAATTGTTTGTAGATGTAGATCAAGTGTTTTGCTTTAGTACATTGCATTACCAGGTTTATCTATAGGTGGGAAATTTCGACATGGTATTAGAGCTAGCTGATTTGTAGAAAAATTTCTACATGGTATCAGAGCTAGCTGATTTGTAGAAAAATTCCACAAAAGTCTACATGGTATCAGAGCACAGGTGATCAAGCAAGAACAATATACTAAGAAGAGATTTCAAAGTTTTGAGTTTTGGGCCAAGAGTCTACAGAGAAGATCTGAAAATTTCTATACAAAATTTTCAGAAATAAATAACAGATTTGGATTCCTTGCAGAAAAATACCCAAAATAAAAAATAAAAAAAATCGATTGAATTGGAGTTCGGATGAGGGAGATATCGCTGATTTAAAATCAGCTCTTTTTCTAGAAAATTTCATGACGGCAGGAAAGTGGAAATAGATTGGTGTGCAAGCCAAGAACCTATATGCACTTGAGGTACAAGATGCATGCAAAGCCTTGTGGAGAAAGGCAAAGGTTAGATACTTGGTGGTTGAGAGGGAGAGTAAATTACCTCTCAACATGCAGTGCTAGAAGAAGTCTAAGATGATTGTGGAATAGCCACAATGGTGAAGCAGTTTCAAGAGGTTGTGGAGCAAGCACAACTAGAGAAGCTGAGAGGAGATTGAGTAGAGACATCTACTCATGCAGAGACCTCCAGTAGGTGGAAAATTCGAGGCAGGTGGGCAGAGGGATCACATGCATCCATACCTCCAAGTAGGAAGTTGGGCAATGTGGAGTGATCATCCCAAGGAGGAGAGGCATGATCATTGAGGTACCCAACCTCTTGGATGAGACCTTGCTACAAGAGCCCTGATGTGGAGTAGCAGAAACTGACTAATTGGATAGAGACAGATGTTGATGGAGTAGCAGAGACAGCTACAGTGTAGGGAATCCCAGGACAACACAGAGCATGTAGGCTACAACAATGCGAGAGCCACAAGTGTGTCGCACAGTGCAGGGTAGCATAGAGAAGGGTGCAACGGTGCAAGATGCATGGAGATGCTGCAGTAGTGTAAAGGTCAGAGAGGGAGCACTTGTCAGTAGCAGGTAGAGCTTCAGCATTAGAGTATGTTTCTAGCCCAATAGAGAGGTCAGTTGGGATTTTTTTGTTTCAAGTGTTGCTGGAGCAACCACATTTGGTAGATGTGTTGCATGTAGAAACTTCCAGAATTACAGGATCAGGTTTGAGAGGAAGCCTTTCTTGTTGACAGGGAGTGTTAAAAAGTCTGCAACATGAAATACCAAATTTAGGAAGTGCTAAAAAATGGAACTTCTAAAAATAGCACTTTTAAAAATTGCAGTTTGGCCAATGAGCAATTTGGCCACCTTGGGTGAGAGGTGAAACTACTAAAAATAACATCTTCCTAAAATAACATTTATGGGTCCCTTCCTATTTATAGTAGTCCTTGGTTTATCTACAGGAAGTAAATTCAAATTTGGTCTTACCAGCAGTTTGGAATATTAATTAATTAATTCTCCATGAGTTAATTAGTTAAAGAAAGGAAAACTTGAAGTCTTTGTGAGAACATGCAATTATTTCTCCACCGATTGGCGAATGTGCCCTTGATTTGCTTCACTGATTGAGGAATTAAGGATGAGTTCTATATTAAGAGGATCAGTTGACATAGTTTAATTTAGTCAAGTTCAGTTAGATTAATTTAACAAGTTGCTAAATTAATGAGATATAGTTTGTTGATTCTTGCATGCATGTGACAACTATTATTTTTAGATAACTGTGTATTCACTCATGGATAACTGATGCATGTCAATTCTGTCAGAGACCCAGTTGAGATCAGATCAGGGACAGTGTACTATCAGTTGGATGAATATTTTTCCTATAAAGGAACCTCATCCATGATGAGGATTTATCTTCTTCAGATTTGTGGAGTTAGATCAGAGATTAGTGAGTTTGTGAAGAGGCCAATTCATAGAGGTGGCAGCACTGGACCCCAAGGAAAACTGCACAAGGAAATAGGAGGCTTGGAGGGAAGAGGAGAAGGTTTGTGAGAAGCCTTTGACTGTTTATGAGAAGCAGAGGGATTGCAGAGTGAGCGGGATAGCTTGTGTGTTGATTCTTTTTGTAATCTGGAATATATTTCCTCTTGTATGATAATATAGAGATGGGGTTTTAAGCAGGTGCTTTCACCGGGTAAATTCTCCTGTGTTATATGTGATTGATTCCTTCTTATCAGTTATATGTTTTCTTATTTATGTTTCTTATGTTTGATTAAAATTCTGCTAAATTGTTTGTAGAAGTAGATCAAGTGTTTTGCTTTAGTACATTGCATTACCAGGTTTATCTACGGGTGGGAAATTTCTGCATGGTATTAGAGCTAGCTGATTTGTAGAAAAAGTTCTACATGGTATCAGAGCTAGCTGATTTGTAGAAAAATTATACAAAATTCTATATGGTATCAGAGCACAGGTGATCAAGGAAGAACAATATATTGAGAGGAGATTTCAATGTTTTGAGATTTGGGCCGAGAATTTGCAGAGAAGATCTGAAAATTTCAGTACAAAATTTTCAAAAATAAATAGCAGATTTGGATTCCTTCCAGAAAAATACCTAGAATTAAAAAAATCACCAGTTGAATCAAAGTTCAGATGATGGAGATATCGTTGATTTAAAATTAGTGCTTTTCTAGAAAATTTCGTGATAGCGAGAAAGTGGAAATAGATTGGTGTGCTAGCCGAGAACTTGTATGCACTTGAGGTACAAGATGCATGCAAATCCTTGAGGAGTAAGGCAAATGTTAGATACTTGGTGATTGACAGGGATAGTAAATTACCTCTCAACATGCAGCACTAGAAGAAGTCTCAGACAATTGTGGAGGAGCCACAACTGGTGAAGCAGCTTCAGGAGGTTGTGGAGTAGCCACAACTAGAGAAACTGAGAGGAGATCGAGTAGAGGCATCTACTCATGCAGAGACCTCCAGTAGGGGGAAACTTCGAGCCAGGTGGGTAGAGGGATCACATGCATCCATATCTCCATATAGGAGGTGGGGTGATGTGGAATGATCGTCCCAAGGAGGAGGGGCATGATCCTTGAGGTACCCAACCTCTTGGATGAGACCTTGCTACGTGAGCCCTAATGTGGAGTAGCAGGAACTAACTAATTGGATAAGACATATGCAGATGGAGCGGCAGAGAGAGCTACAGTCCAAGGAATCCCAAGATAGCACAGAGCATGCAGGCTGCAACAATGCGAGAGGCACAAGTGTGTTGCACAGTGCATGGTAGCACAAAGAAGGGTGCAATGGTGCGAGATGCATGGAGATGTTGCAGTACCGCAGAGGTCAAAGAGGGAGCACTTGTCAGTAGCAGGTAGAGCTTCAGCATTATAGTATGTTTCTAGCCCAACAGAGAGGTCAATTGGTAGTTTTTTTTGTTCTGAGTGTTGTTAGAGCAACCCCACTTGGTAGATGTGTTGGATGGAGAACATTCCAGAGTTATAGGATCAGGTTCAAGAGGAGGCCTTTCTTCTTGAGAGGGAGTGTTGAAAAGTGTGCAACAAGAAATGCTAAATTTAGAAAGTGTTAAAAAATAGAACTACTAAAAATAGCACTTCTAAAAATAGCAGTTTTGCTAATGAGCATTTTGTCCACCTTGGGTGAGAGGTGAAACTGCTAAAAATAGCATTTTTGGGTCCTTTCCTATTTATAGCAGTCCCTGGTTTATCTAAAGGAATTAAATTCAAATTTTCTCTTTCCAGCAGTTTGGAACATTAATTAATTAATTCTCCATGAGTTAATTAGTTAAGGAAAAGTAAACTTGAAGTCTTTGTGAGAACATGCAATTATTACTCCACTGATTGGGGAATGTGTCCTTGATTTGCTCCACTGGTTGAGGAATTAAGGATGAGTTATATATTGAGAAGATTAGTTGACTTAGTTTAACTTAGTCAAGATCAGTTAGATTAATTTAACAAGTTGCTAAATTAATGAGATATAGTTTGTTGATGCTTGCATGCATGTGACAACTATTATTTTCAGATAACTGTGTATTCACTCAAGGATAATTGATGCATGTCAGTTCTGTCAGAGACCCAGTTGAGATCAAATGAGGGGCAATGTACTATCAGTTGGATGAATATTTTTCCTATAAAGGAAGCTCATTGATGATGAGGATTTATCTCCTTCAAGTTTGTGCAGTTAGATCGGAGGTTAATGAGTGTGTGAAGAGGCCAATTCACGTAGGTGGCAGCACTGGACCCCAAGGAAAACTATACAAGGAAATAGGAGGCTTAGAGGGCAGAGGAGAAGGTTTGTGAGAAGCCTTTAGCTATCTATGAGTAGCAGAGGGATTGCAAAGAGAGCATGATATCTTGTTAGTTGATTATTTTTGTAATCTAGACTATATTTCCACTTGCATGATAATATAGAGATGGGGTTTTAGGCAAGTGCTTTCCCCTGGTAAATTTTTCTGTTTTATGTGTGATTGATTCCTTCTTATCAGTTATATGTGTTCTTATTGATGTTTCCCATGGTTGATTAAGCTTCCTCTAAATTGTTTGTAGAAGTAGATCAAGTGTTTTTCTTTAGTACATTGCATTACCAGGTTTATCTACAGGAGGGAAATTTCTACATGGTATTAGAGCTAGTTGATTTCTAGAAAAAGTTCTACATGGTATCAGAGCTAGCTAATTATATAAAAATTCTACAAAATTATGCACATCATGTGAGGTGTCCCTTTTATTTGGACACTCCCTTTCACAGTGGCCAAACTTATTACAAACAAAGCACCTGCCCTTCCTTCCTCCCTTAGATCCAGGCTTTCCATGGAAATGACCTTTAGACTCTGCATTATTTCTCCTTTTGGCATGAGAAGAGAATGCAATGGGGTTCCTTCTATTAGAAGGAATTTCTTGCTCCACCATTCTTGTTTCTTCTTGAATGCATATTGACATCAATTCTTCAAACCCTTAAATTTGATCATTGTTGAGGACAGTGGTTCTAAATACATACCACTCAGGTGGGAGTCCTCCAAGAGTTGAGAGTAAGTTCCCTATCAAGAATGACTTCTTCAATCGAGAGTATATCATTCTTGATCTCAGTAATCCTCAAGAAATAGGATTGAATATCCTCATCCTTTCCCTTCTTAATATCCTTCAACTTATTCTTGAGAAATAGAATTTGATTAGCAGTACTAACCTTGAACATGTTGACCAACCTGTCGTAGATCACCTTGGATGTATTTAATTCAGTGATGTAGGCCACCAGATGCTTGTGAATGGAATCCTTGATAATCCTCTTTTCTTTGACTTTAGCCCTATTGTACTTGGACTTTGTAGCAACTGGTGCATTTGAAGGAGGTTCAGGGATTTTACCCTGCACATAGTTCGTCGGTTCTTTTTCTTCCAAGGTCAAATCAAGAGACATATTCCATCCATGATAGTGATATTTATCATGGAGATTGTCTTCAGATGGGAAGTAGGATGAGGAACACATTGAACCTTTTGTCCTTGTCCAACAGTCTTTGGTGAGTTCTCTTCCACTCTTGCTTGGGCTTTGCCTTCACCTCACCTCTGATACCTTGTTAATTTTAGGAAACAATGGTATGTACTACGCTTTAGAGAGATTTTACTTCAATTTCTTTATTAGCCCAGTATCAATATTCATATTAGCAATCACATCAACATGATAGTAAAATGCGGATAGAATATAAACATAAATAGTAGAAGACAAGCTAACACAAGAGGACACAAGATCTGGCACCAGCCAAGGACAAACCCCAAATGTGGTGAAACCCTTGATCAAATCTTCTTTCAGTCTTCAATAGTTTAGCAGAGAGAGATAACACAATTTACAAATCTAATAATTTATAACAATAGCAAAGAATCCCTAACCATAAAATTCAATGCTTGTCAACAGGGCAGATTTGACCCTCAGCAACTCGGTCAACTACAGTCAACTTCGTCAGCCCTGTTGCAGTCAACACTGGGTCAAACTATCTAGAAATTCATTCTCCTGAAATTTCGTCCTCCTGAAATTTCGCTCTCCTAAAATTTCAACCTCCTGAAAGTTTGCTCTCCTGAAATTTCAGACGTGTGGAGAGAGAGAGAGAGAAGCTTGAAGATGAGTGTGTCAAAATGAGGCTAATTCACCTTCTATTTATGTGCAACTTTGAGGATGAATAAGCGTGACTATTGGGATTCTGAGCCTACATAAGTTTGTTGGTCGACCTTGAGAATTTGTCCATAATAAAAATAAATTCATAACCTCATTTGTACATTTCAGAATCAGATGACCTTTATATCAATCCTACACCTCTCTAAGAGAGGAATCCAAGAAAAATATTAGTTGTCATAAATAAGATGACCCATGTGGAGTTTGGCCGCAGTTTCCAATTTTAACATACTTGCTTCTTCATGTGTTCCTTCAAGTTATAGTATGATTTCTTATGGAACTTATTTTCCACAAAATATCAACATGGAGATTTTTTTTCTTGTTTAGTTCCATCACCTTTTCAGAACAAACAAATAAGTATTCATCTTCTTGAAATAATGATTAAGTTATGGCTTAATGAAAAATCCTAAGAGATCACAATGTGAGCTTGATCTAGAATACAATTCCTTGAGCATGAAACCCATGCCTCAAGCATAACCAAAATAATCTCATTTTTCCTTCTTTACATAAATTACACAAAATTGGGATTACATATGTTATTATGAAGATCGAACCTAGTTACATATTTCAATAGTATTCATCTATTATTCCATCTAATTATTTATATTTGTGCCTTGCAGGATGTTTCTAGGGTGACTCCAACAAGTATACAATCATGTTATGCCCACTACACCTAGACTAGAACTCCATAACATGCCCTCTGCATCAAATCTTTATGTTCCTTTTATCCCTGTTGCATTGCACATGCATGCTCCTGTTACGAGTACATCAAAATCAATATATAATCCATCAAATGTGGGTTCAGTCAAAATTCTCCCACCAAGACTGAAACAAGTTTCTTTGAGAATTTTCATAGACTCACAAACGAGAATGTTAAGGCTCCTACCAAATATTCTTGAAAAGAAATAATTGAACAAATTTAGTTAAGGGAAATGACATTGTTGGAGAGTACAGGTCCTATCTTAGATCAATAGGTAAAATTATTTTATTGTTTTATAATTTCATTTGTTATGTTTAGGATAATTATTTTAGAAATGAAAATAGTTTCATATTTTGGTTGGGTTCTTAACAGTTCCACAATTTCAATGTAAATGCACGAAATAAGTGATAAAGTTCCTAATGTACCTATAAGGACATCTACCTCAACCCCCAAGACTACAAAAATATCATTAGTAACTACAAAAGGAATGCAAGAAGTTACAATCTTGCTCACTTTAGAAGGAAATGTCTTGAAGGGTGAAATGGGGTTAAAATTTTATCACTTCATTTTTTGTCGTGCAGAATGATTATTTGGAAATACCACCCAAATGGATCGCAAGAAGGAAACTAATGCTAAAAGAGAAGAACTATTTAAATATGTCATAATAACATTTGGTAATCCTGGTTTTGATAAAGAAATTATTTTAGAGATTGCACGTAAATACATTCACTCAAAAAGAGGAAATTTAAGGTCAAAGTTGATAAAAAAACTTGATGTATCCATGTCGAACTTGGATCACAGACCAAGTGGTGTGGAATGAACTTACGAAAGATGCCAATTTGAAGAGGAAAGTCTGCAATAATCCAAAATATAGGCCATAGGAAGAAGGAGGAGGTAAGAGACGCATTTGAGATACAACGAAAGAAACCCAAGCTAGGGTTTCAAGAATTGGATCTCATAAATTAGGATCTGGTGGATATAATAGCATTCGTGGTGGCATGGCAAGTGATTATTTTTTCATCTATTATATTTTCTATTTTAGGGAAAATAACCATGGTCACGTTGAGTTAATTGTATCTTATTAGTTATTATACCTCATAAATATTATTATCTTTGTTAATGTATGTTCACCAATTAGAAAAGGAAGCTTCAGAGCATGGAAAATTTTAGGGGCTAATATTTGCCTAGTGGGCTAATTTTCCATGTTTTTTTCTAGAAAACTGATTCGCCAATTTCCAATTTTTATAAAAGATGATTCGCTCAAATTTTAGAATATAAAATTATTTTATCTTTAAAATTACCAACATTATATAGATACTATATATAAAATCATTATAAATTTGAATAATTTTACAAATATGTCAATAAACATTTTATAGTTTGCATATTAGGGATTAGTCAGATTCGCCAATATTTTTAAACTTCAAGAAAATTTTCCATCCTTAAAATTTTCCTTGCTTTAGAGGAAGACTTAAAATATGCTTTATTACATGGTTCCCAAGCTCTTCAACAACACATGATAGATCGAGGGGAAAAATTAATTACTGGTTATGAATCTGAGTTTAGTTGTTTCTAATATTTAATGAATAATGCAATAATTTAATTGGAGGTATAATGTTATTATAACAAGTTAAATTGTGTTGTGTATAGGAATCCCAACAATCAAAATCATCAAGTGAAACATCTGGGAGTAAGCATGAGGAGGAGATACAAGCACATGATGAATTGTTTAATGAACACAATCATTCAATTACCATTCATGAACCTTGGCAGGAAACCATTGTTGAATTTCGGCGATCGGGAGAAAAAAATAATGAGGAGGGTGTTCAATGTGATGAGCATTCCACACCCAAAATTAGAGTAGCGCCTCGTAGAAAGAAGACAAAAAGGATTGATATGTGTTAAATTTTAATAACTTGAATGTGCATCGCTCTAGCTTCTAAGGAGTGCATTAGGTTGTGAGGGTCCAAACATAAACTAATTATGTGTGCAACAAATTTTTTTTTGAAGATACATTGTTTTTTGAACTTTGTGGAACAAAACAAATTTTGAAGGTACTTTTTTTTCCTGCAACACAATTTTTATGTGAGTGCCACAGACAAACAATGCATTGACTCTAGATGATGAATTGAATATATTGTGACTTTGGGTTAGCGATAGTTGCCTTCAATGGCACTCCTACAAAAATCTTCTAGACTGTATGGATTTGTACACTTATGATAGTTCATAATTGAATATTTATTTTTTTGTCAAGAATTATATTTTAGATCAGACTTCTATTGAATTTAATGTTTACCGTTGTGTTTATGTTTCCAAGAGGAAGCCCAACCATCATATTAGGGAGGGATTCTAATTTAATGCTTACTATTTCTGTTTCCAATAGGAAGCCCACCATCATGTTACAGAGGGATTCTAATTTAATGCTTATTGTTTGTGTTTCCAAGAGGAAGCCCAACCATCGTGTTAGGGAGGGATTGAAGAAGACAAGCAACTTGGCATGGGTTTTACCAAAGCATTAGGCCAACCCAAATGGGCTTGTCCCTCAACATAGGTACTTGCTTCAAATTTCTCACTCATACAATTTGCATACATATTTTATTTTGTAAGACATAAACGACCCAATTCTTAGTTGGGATAGGATGAAAAATCCTAGTAGAGGTTGTTGAAATGCGACGACAAGAATATTTCAATTTAATTTTCCCTTGAATTAAATTGTGAATTAAAATTGAATTTAGTCTTAATAGTTACTTGGAAATAATTAATTAAGTTATTTTTACTTAATTAGTTGGAGAAATTCAAGTTAGAAGTCTTTCTGAAGTCAAGCAAGAGCTATCCCTTAAATTAAGGAGATAAGCCTTAAATTAAGGAGATAAGATTGAGTTATATTTGAGTTGTAATTAGTTAACTCAGTTTACTAAGTTAAGTCCAGTTAAATTAGTTCCATACTATTTGAGGAACTAATAGAGAGTTAAAAGTCAGTTGATGCATGCATGCACTCAACTAGTGTATTCCAGTTAACTGAAGATTCCCTCATCAAAAACTCATGCATGTCTATTCTGAGAAAGGCCCAGTTGAGATTAAATACAAGGATAGTGTACTATCAGTTGCATGTGTTTTCTTATAAACAAAACTCATGCATACAGAAGGAATCATTTCCTTGAGGATTTCATAGTTCTAACAGGGTGTGAGATCAGTGTGTGAGATCAGTTTTCCACTAGGTTGGAGGAGATCATCCCAGAGGAAAAACACAAGGAAATAGGAGCTTCGAGGGCAGAGGAGAAGGCTTGTGAGAATCTAGGATTTCCTGTGAGCATCTGCGATGATTGTACTGAGAGTTGGCTAGCTATGAGAGCTAAGGCTTTGTATATTGCCTATGTATTTCCACCTTGTATGACAATACAGATAGTGGGCTTTTAGCTGAGGCTTTCCACAAAATATTTTCATGTGTATTGTGATTTGATTCTTCTTCTTCTCGTTATATTTTTCATCTCGATCTTTAAGCTTCTGCAAATTGATAGTAGAAGTAGGTTATAGTATTCTACTTTGATTTATATTGCATTATCAGGTTAACCTACATAGTAGATTTTCTACATGGTATTGGAGCCTAGTTTATCGGAGCTGTGAATAGTATATAAAGAAGAGAATTGAAAGTTCGAAGTTTGGGGTTGCAGGTGCAAATTGAATTCATATTATACTTCAAGGTTGGCAAATGGCATTCTATGGCTTGAGACTCGAGTATGGCTTGGAAGGTAGCTTGAATTACATAGCATGGAAAGATAGAATGGAGGCTATATTATAAGACAATGGCTTGAAGGAATTCATTGATCAAGAAATCCAAAAGCAAGCTTCAACTAATGCACAAGAGTTGGCTAAGTGGAAGAAGTGTGTGGCGAAGGCGAGACGATCATCCTTGAGGGAGTTTGAGACCATATTGTCTTGAGTCTCCATGGGAAGGATATTCCATTTTCAATGTGGAAGACATTGAAGGACCTATACCAGAATAGTAGCAACTAGAGGAAATTGGTGCTCAAGGATAAGCTTCAAAGAATCAAGATGGAGAAGGGTGATACTATTTCCACATATCTAAACAAGCTTGCCACCTGTATAGATGAGCTTAGTAATGCGGGAATAACTATTTGCGATGATGATATGGTGAGCCTTGCTCTCCTTGGCCTTCCAAAGAGTTGGAATAACTATCAGGACTCCGTGAATGGAAGGGAGAAATTGCTAGATTGTGAATGACTGTGGTCGGATCTGATCGAGGAGGAGATCAGGAGGAGCACACGAGATGGTTCTTCATCAAAGAATGATGATGAAGAAAATCTGGCCTTAGCTAGTAAGGCAAGGAAAGGGAAGCGGAAGGCTTCCCATTCCAAATAAAATTCTTCTCATGGAGGGAAGAAGGTTGACAAGTCTAAAGTGAGATGCTTCAATTGTCACAAGATGGGACATTACATGACTAATTTCCCATCAAATAAGTCCAAGAAGGGATCCTTGGAAGGATCGGAAGGTGAGGCATTAACCTCTCAGTTCGAAATGGACTTTACCCTCATTGTATGCATGGTGTCATCGATGATAGGTTGTGTTTGGTATCTTGACAGTGAAGCCTCATTCCACATGACCAGTGATAAAATTTTATTTGGTGCCTTGGAGGAGAAAGAACTCAAGATGTGCATAGAGATGGGTGACGATGGAAGGTATAGTGTTTCAAGAGTGGGCACAGTTACTTTTTAGAGGGAGCATGGACCTTATATTACCTTGATAGATGTGATGTATGTGCCTGGACTGAAGAAGAACTTGGTATCGGTCAGGGTGTTGGAGGACAAAGGCTATGATGTTGTATTTAGTAAAGGAAAGGTGTTCCTAAGACACATAGCCATGGGTCAAACCAAGAGGATAGGGATTCGGGTGAAGAATTTCTATAAACTAGAGGTAGATGATTATGCAGCATTGAGTACAAAAGCAAAATTGGTGCAAAGCCATGACATTGGCGAGTTGTGGCATAGGCGGTTGGGCCATTTGCATCATGGGGCTTTGAAGTTAATGCAGCATATATCTACTGGACTTACCAAAGGTAAACTTGAGCAAGTTGACACATGCAAAATTTGTCTATCTTACAACGATTTCATATTTATGTGTGTGGACCATTCTCAACGGCATCCACAACAAAGCAAAGGTATTTTGTGATTTTCATTGATGATTATTCTCATAAATGCTGGATTTATTTCATGCAGAAGAAGGACCAAACCTTCTCAAAGTTTTGTGAGTTCAAATCTTTGGTTGAGAAAGTGTCAGGGAAGAAGATCAAGACCTTGAGAAGTGACAATAGTGGAGAATATGTCTCTCAAGAGTTTAAAGACTTCTACATAGCGGAAGGACTTAAACAGGAGTTGACGACACCTCATAACCCATAGCAGAATGGGGTGGCTAACAAGAAGAACAGAACTATTGTAGGGGAAGCATGGGCAATGTTGCATGACCAAGGCCTACCACTTCACTTGTGGGTTGAGGCATGCAACACAGTGGTCTGTTTGCAGAATGGAAGCCTGCATCACATACTTGGGATGTAGACACTAGAGGAAGCTTTCTTTCGTAAGAGACCAAATGTGGGTCACTTCAGGATCTTTGGCTCATCGCTATATTCCCATGTGACAAAGAATGCATGGAAGAAGATTGAGCCAATAGTAGAGTTGGGGATACTTGTGGGGTACACTGATACACCTCACAACTATCGGGTGTACTTGCCTACCAATCGGAGGATAGTGGTTTGTAGAGATATCAAGTTTGATGAGCAGAAGGCCATGCAAGTTTCCCTTGAGAGGGAGCTTCAACTACAGGCTGTGGAGGAACTATTGGTTCCTAAGGAGGAGGAGCCTCAAACTGATGCGGAGTAGCTGCATGCAGAGGTTCCAGGAGTGGAGACATCTACTCAAGTAGTGTCTTCCAGAGATGGACGAAAGCGCACAAGAGAAGTTGATAGATTGTTGGAGGATGCGAGAGAGAGTGTGGGAGCACCATTTTCTCAGTGCAGATAGAGGAGGTCACCTGAGAGGTACACTGGATACATGGCCCTTGCTCGGAAATGCGTTGAGACCAAGGCATCTTCCTTTGAGGAAGCAGTGCAGCAGCCAATTTGGGTTGATTCTATGGTAGAGGAGTATGACTCCATAGTTCGTAACAGTGTTTGGGACGTGGTTCTAACACCAGAGAACAAGTTAGTTGTGAGTTTTCATTGGCCTTACAAGGTAAAGCAAGTTGTTGATGATGGGAGGATCATGTTTCTGAAGTATAATTCCTTTCTTGTTGAGAGGGAGTGTTGAAATGTGGCAACAAGAATATTCCAATTTCATTTTTCCTTGAATTAAATTGTGAATTAAAATTGAATTTAGTCTTAACAGCTACTTGGAAATAATTAATTAAGTTGTTTTGAATTAATTAGTTGGAAAAATTCAAGTTAGAAGTATTTCTAGAGTCATGCAAGAGTTATCCCTTAAATTAATGGGATAAGCCTTAAATCAAGGAGATAAGATTGAGTGATATTTGAATTGTAATTAGTTAACTCAGTTTACTGAGTTAAGTCTAGTTAAATTAGTTCCAAACTGTTTGAGGAACTAATAGAGTTAACAGTCAGTTGATGCATGCATGCACTCAACTAGTGTACTCCAGTTAACTGAATATTTCCTCATCAGAAACTCATGCATCTCTATTCTGAGAAAGACCCAGTTGAGATTAAACACAAGGACATTATACTATCAATTTCATGTGTTTTCTTATAAATAAAACTCATGCCTGCAGAAGGAATCATTTGCTTGAGGATTGTGCAGTTTTGACAGGGTGTGAGATCGGTGTGTGAGATCAGTTTTCCACTTGGTTGGAGGAGATCATCCCAGAGGAACAACGGAAGGAAATAGGAGCTTGGAGGGAAGAGGAAAAGGCTTGTGAGAAGCCACGATTGCATGTGAGCATCTGTTAGGATTTTAGTGAGAGCTGACTTGTTGTGAGAGCTAAGGCTTTGTATAATTCTTATGTATTTCCACCTAGTATGATAATACAGATAGTGGGGTTTTTACCTGAGGCTTTCCCCAAAGTATTTTCATGTGTATTGTGCATTGATTCTTCTTCTTCTAGTTATATTGTTCAACCCTATATTTAAGATTTCGCAAATTGATAGTAGAAGTAGGTTATAGTATTTTTCTTTTATTTATATGGCATTATGAGGTTAAACTACGTAGCATATTTTCCATAGAGGTTGCTTTGGGTGTTCTGAGGTAGAGTCCATACCGTAATGCACTAAGAATCAAACTAGGATAGACCACAGCCCAAACAACCATACAATTTCCATTTATTAACCATACATCTATGCATTTTAAATGTTGTATTTAGAGTTCAAATGAATTTTCTATCATTGCTTGTCATGAAGGTGCCTTTTAGATCATTTGTTGGAAAATGGGCAATACCAATCCATAAATGGGTCAATATATCAAAATTATTTTCCATGTCTAAGCACAATTAACAAATTTCTTGTGCATATGTGTCTTCAACTGCTTTCATTGAACCAATGTTTGCCATTGAATTTTTAGCAAAAGTTCTAAATAAGGATGTGGTAACTAGGACCTTGTCTGATGCTGATCATATAAAAGTACTAACCTCTGCTTCACACCATTCTTTAGATACCTTATTTGAGACTAAAGAGGTTCTCGTTTTGGATATGTTATTATTTGGGTCTATATGTTGTACTAGTAGCTTGTATTTATGCCTTATATTTTGGAACTTTGTTTTACTCTAGAATGACCCAACATAAAAAATTATTTGGTTTTGTCAATCTGGTTATATGCCATGAATAATTTGTTTAAAGAAGATGAACATTTTTTTCCTACCAACATTGCCCATTTTTACTACTTTCTAGATTGTTTCTATTAGCATACCTGTGAATAATCACTAGCCACATGCAATGTTCTTCTAATCATGCTTCAACTTTGAAAAAGATAATTTTATAAAGATCAACATATACTAGTTTATTTTTATTTTTATTTTTTTGCAAGAATACAAACTTTGTATGTGATATTTCTAAAATAGAAATCAAATACACATAAACTAGCCTTTTTGCTCTTATTTAGTTTCAGAGAGTTTTTAGCCTAGACTCCTAGGACATATTGCAGTCCTCTTTCATGAAGAAAATGGTTCTTTCTAGTCTGTTAAGAAAGAAATGCCATATACATAAACAATTTCTGGCATAGACTCAAAACTTGACATACTTGAGAAATGTAGAAGTTTCTTTGAAAATAAACAGAAATTGAGCAATTCATTAAAAGAAAGGCCTAGACATTTTGGCAAAAGGAGCATTTCCTAGACTACCTTGTGTAAACCCACACAAAGAATCATTGTGGAATATCTATCTAGATGTCCTGGAAACTCTGTTATGGTTGGTTTCTAGAATGTCATTTGTTTTGGAATATTCATCACTACTTTTTGCACGATTGGTTTCCTAGATTTGCTAAACCATTGACTTATCTATGTACTGAAGCTTTAGCCTTCAACATATTACAATTTTTTTGATGTGTCATAAAGTATTTTTTTCTCATGGATTTGTAGTCAACATGAATCTGGTACGACCATCTATATTTTCTGTGAATTTTCTCTGGTTCGCAATTTTCTACCTGGCCACAGTCGATGATAGTAATATATTTTTCGTAAACTTTTACCAATGTTAATGATTAAGTATTTAATTTTTTTTTAATCTAGATTTTCATGAATTCCCCAAAGATAATAATAGACCTTAATCATACCCTACATCGCCTAAATCAACCCAAGCCTTAACAATTCAAATAATAAGCTCTGAATGTGATATTTGTCAAAATTCTCCACATATAGACAAGCCTTAATCATCCGCCTAATGTTTAGAATTGGCATTTTGGTTAACAATTACTTATCCATCGATGGAAAATTTACCTTTCAAATTTTACCTTTGAATGTGACATTTAGGTGGAGATGTTTTGTTTTCACAGGTTTTGTGGTCTAATTTCAGGTAGAACTATGTACACTTGAAAGTTGTCTGGTCTTCACAAGTTTTGTGATCTAATTCTAGGAAAAACTATTTACACTTGAGAGTTTCTATAGGGGCTATTTCTTCGAGTGAAAAAAAATGGTGATATTTTAAATGAAATTCCAAACATACCTATGCTCCTTGCCCATACATGGTCAAATGTTTCAGGTGGCCATTTTGGATACCCCATACTGGATACCTAGGTCAAAATTTTTAAAAAGGTTACAAGTTTCCCTGAAATTGGTGGAAATATAAATTTGATTGTGAGAGTGTTTAAATTCTTTTTGTTCTAGAAATAGATTGCAAATTTCAATTTGATTTTATCAAATTCATGCTACAAGTTTTACTGCATTTAGAGAAAATTGTGGCTGGTTTAGACTAATGAAATTATGATTTCTCATGAAAGGCCCTGGTCTATTGAGACTACGCAATAAAATTTTGATTTCTCCATGAATGGTCCTTGGTGCTAGATACCATGTACTGGGAAATCAACCATGCCTAACAACCAGTTGAACAAGATTACAAAATCAAATGTCAGTACCAATGCACATTAGTATTCTACCTATCACACTTAAGTAACATTCATATTATTTTATATTTTTCTATTATTTGGTATGTTGACATCTATTTCAAGCAATTGTTTCATGTTTTCATTTTACTATCTGTTATGTTTCATGAATTAACAAATTTGACAGAAGGAAGTTGTATGCCTATTGTAGGTAGGTCAGTGGAACATCATGAATAAGGTAATGACTATCTTGACTCTTAAAGATAATTTCCCTATGTGAAATAAAGGATATATGTTTTCAATAGGAAAATAGGTTATGTATACACTTTGTACTATTGAAATCATTTATTGTTTGTAATTTTTTAGCTAAAATTTGCATAGCATGAGATGAAACATAAAATAGTCAATGGAGGCACAGTTAACCACTGGGCTTGAATCAACTTCTCATGGGGCATTCAATAAAGTCTTGCTCTTGGATTTTGTCACGAGTTGGCTCAAATGTGCCAAATCTCTGGCATGCTAGGAATATGTGGGCCTTGTTGACATTTCATATTCCTTTTAGAGGTTGTAACATGATTTCTAGTTTATCCTATTTTGTACATAAAACCTAGAAAAAATGATCATAATATCTATTATTGGTTTATTCCCTCCCTTGTTTTCACATATTCAATCTTGAACCTATTATACCAATCTACATGGCATGACCTGACCAAGTTGAAAGCCATGAAAATTGTATATAAATATGCACTGAACAAACTAAGAGGAAATGTATTGGAGCTCTTGATAGTAATTCTACCTGACAACAATGGATATCTGTATGGTTAGTATTTTGCTCTTTTTTGAGGATTCAATAACTTTGATCATGTAGAAATGGATTTTACATGGAATTTGATGATGTAAAATTTATGGAATCATTGAGTATGTTATTCCAGTAATATGTTTATATATATATGCAGGCAGCTTAATTGGTAATTTTTTGAATTTATGAATTCTAATATGTATGATCCTTACAGTAATCTATTAAGAAGTACTTTTCGTTGAAAAGAAATTTCAGGTGCATGTGTTTATTCTATAAGAATTATTGGATGTTAGGATAACTTACTATATAAGTTACTCCTAGTCAAATGTGTGAGTAAGGTGTCTTTATGAGGCATTGGATATTTACACTTGATTGTAATTGCATGCAATGGTATATAATTTATTACCATTCTTTTCTTCCTTATCTCTTGTTCCCTAGGCTTATTTACCATAAAGGTTAAACCAAAAAAAAAAATTCTAGGTTATCTCATTATTTCATTGCATTCAAGAAAGTGGAATTTAAAATTCACAATTTATTCTTGGATTGAATCCATGTTGTCTCTGTCTACAGGGTTGATTGGAAATGTTTTTCCAAAAAAAAAATTCTTAATGTTTTTTAATCAAATTGTTTGGATGCCTACCAAAACACTTGTGGCTTTAATCTACAACACTTATCAATTTAATTTTTTACGGTAAAAGCTTGACGTCAATGTTTTGGATATTTACACTTGATTGTGATTGAATTCAATGATATATAATTTATTTCCATTCTTTTCTTCCTTCTATGTTATTCACTAGTTTTATTTACCATGAAGGATGAACGAGAAAAAGAAGTCTAGGTTATCCCATTATTTCATTGCATTCAATAAAGTGGAATTTGCACTTCAAAATTTATTCTCGGATTGAATTTGTTAGCACTCCTGAGTGTCCCAAGGCTAATAAAGGAAGCCAACGACGTAACCTAAAACCAATCCTTAGACTTGGAAGATAGCCCTAACAAATCAAAGAGGGCTCTCTCAAGAATCTCACAGCCAATGAAATGACTAGAGAGGGAATTCAGATGTTAGGCTAGATGTTCAGCTCGATGGTGTTTCATTTAAGAGTTGATTGGATGAAGCTCGTAGTTCTAGGGACTTGGTTGAGGTTTCTAATGATAAATTGCAGAGATCTAATGGGGCAAGGTAGGCATGATTAGTGACAAAAATAGGTTGTCGGGATGGTGCATGGATGAAAAGATAGAATATTAGAATGAGCATGTAACCATGAATTCATTCATCAAGAAGAGAGAACACTACCATGAAAATCTCAATAAAACAGAGCATATAACCTATGAATTATGTTTAAAAACCACGAGATGATCACAAGAAAAGCATAGAGATGGTAGGAAAACAAATATGAGAGAAAACGTTGTCACATAAACATACCACAAGAATCCCAAGATAATAACTACAACTGCCTATCATATTACTACAAAATGTACACTAGAGCCAATATATGATTCAAAAACATCCAACTTACAATACTTGAAATCTGAATTATTTATAAAATTATTTACAAAATTCAAAATATTGAAACAAAATTCAAGATTTATTACAAAAGTTATAAAAAGAGATCAAACTGCTAATAATATCAATTAGTTGAGTTTTGGTGTTGTTCTGGGCATTTTGGTGTAACCAAGGCCTCGAATAGACATTTCTATTAATCATGTTGGCTGATGAATTGCATTGTTGTTCTACTTTTTACTTCATTCTGTCTTGAAAACTATTGTAATGAATGTGCAATGTTCTCTCCCTTTGCTTCTTAAAACGTGTTCAAATTGTCCTCACTGTCCATTAGTTTGCTATTGTTATTTCAGTTTTAATGTTCTCTCCTTTTGCTTCTTAAAACGTGTTGAAAGTGTCCTCACTGTCCATTAGTTTGCTACTGTTATTTCAATTTTAAAAATTTCCCCTTCTTATGTTAATTTAATTCCATTTATAGAATTTTGAGAAATTTCGGGAGATAATAATATGTCTACAACGAAGGGGGGACGATCCTTTCAAATTGTGAATGGACACATGTGGAGGGGCCATGTGGTAGTAGTGGAGTGGAGGTGGAATGAAAGTGTGGGACCGTTGGCGAGAGAGGGTATGAGGATGAGTAGTTTTTGGAGAAGGGTAGGAGTGGTATATCGTTTTGAGAAGGGGGGGTGCGAAGTCATGTAGGAGGGGCACGTAACAGTGGGCCTCGATGGGAAAAATCACTTTTTGGACCCCCGCCCCCCCCCCACTGCTAAAGGGAATCATGGTGGGGGGACCAAAAATGCCTGGGGGTCGTCCAATGGAAAGTAGATTGTGATTGGGAGCAAGGAGATTGTGGAGCCTTAACCATGGGTGGACCCGACATCCCATCACAATACATTGCATAAAATATTGTATTCACAAGACTTTCTTACATCGGCAAGAAGTGTTAACCATAGACCCAGATCCAAAGCTATAACAAAATTGCAACATAAAAAAATCCTACCCGGAGGGGTCTTAAAACATTGCAATAGAAATCAGGAGAAGGATCTTGCGGGGGAGACTTATTGCAATTGGCGAGGGGAGAGAAGGGCTTATCACAGTCAGTCGATAGAGACGATATTGGAGGGGGGAGGGTTCTATGAAATTGGTGGGCTGGAGATTTTGTGATATGGTGACACATGGCCTACAGGTCCTAGCCCTATAAAAGGGACTTTGGCAATGGTTTTTAAGTGTTAAATGGAATGCGGATAGAGTTAATATCAAATGGATTTTTGGCTAGAGTTGGAATAATAAAGGGATTTTGGCTAGTGTTTGGTAATTAATGTGAACAAAGGGAAAATGGATTATGGCTAGAAAAGGGAAAAAATGCAGTCATGGGTCCACGAAACAAGTCTAATTTAATCTGAAAGTGTTATCATTTGACAAAAATTATTTCATCAATATAAAAGAGAACATTCGATCACGGATACTATTCAACACCAACATTGGCTCCAACTGGGGATGACAACTCCTTTAGGAGGTGTCAAGAACCATAGATCTCTGAATTTTTAGATCAACTCTTAGTCCATTAGGGTACTCCCAACCATTACCCTAGAACTTGATGACTTGCAACCAAATTATTTTGTAATGAAACCCAAATTGTACACTGCTACCAAACAAACTAAAATTATTGTCGGCTGAAATAATGTTGAAAAAATTAATGCTAAAAACCAAAGCTATGTTACTGGAAAAATTGCTCATAGTGTTGAGCTTATTCACACTCCTACATACTCTAATTGATCCATAACCTACTCACTGAAGTGGTACAAAATTTCCAATGAAGCCAAAAAAAGAGGTGGCCATTCACTGAAATTATGCTCACATCCTCTGTAAGCAGACAAAATGATGTACATGTAGGCAACTCACAATTAAAACTGAAACCAAGACTTATGCTGATAAACAAAACAACATTCACTCTTCCCATGCTCGTAAAAGATTGCCCAAGGGGTCTTAAAAATAATGAAACAGTACCTCCTTTGATGACTGCAACAAATTAGCAAAAGGATCTTCAAATGGAGGATCTGGTAGGTTACACTTCATTTCTAGGCAATCTTCATACCAGGGCTTCAATTTTTCATTTGCATCCTTGCTTTCATGGAGATTCAACTCAAAACTGTCATGATAAGGCAATAGGACTTCTTGTGACCCTTGTGATGAATTTGATGAGACTGTTGATGGACAAGAAAACAAAGCTACTTGTTGAACTAAATCTCGCTTACCCCTATTTTTAGGCTCACAAATAACCAAAGAAGCACCACTTTGTCTGCAAAATTCATCCAAATAATTTCCTATTGGATCAGTGTAAATATGAGGAGGCCGATGTAACCTATTGTGGATTGGTTTTGTTGAAACTGCATGATCTTGTATAAGCTCTTCATATTTCACATTTTCAACTACATTTTCAAACTAAATGTCAGTTGGTAACTGTGATTGCTGACTGAGAAAGGGATCTATATTTCAAACAACATTCTCAACACTTTTAGGAGAAGATTGCCAACTACTGTCAACTTGCTTATTTTCTTCCTTGGAAACCTTATAGTTTTCTCTTATTTTTGAAAATGAGGAGAAACACAAGCATAATGAGTCTCGATCACAATGCTCAACATCTTCTTCGTGCTCAATATCAAAATTGAAAGACTCTTGATTGCTAATCTTGCGAAAGTTTTCTCTCATAAATTGAAATGAAGTGAAACATAAGGGGAAAGACCTTTCACTTACTTTGAAAAATTCTACATTTTATTCATTATTGTCCTGATTTATATGCACAGGTTGAGTGTTTTCTTTGAGTTGTTGTAACTGAACTTCCTCCTCCCAAAAACATGTTGTTGATTGCTTCGAAGAGAGCCTCGATTTCAACAACATAGTCATCATCATACTAATCATACTTGGTTAACTCATTAATATAAGGAATTTCATTAAGCATTCATGTTAGATCAGTATATCTCTTCTCCACAAATTAATCTACAAATATATTTCCATGAATTTCCATAAATGAATACAAAAAGCAATCATTTTCAGACCTATGGTAACTAGGTTTAGTAGTAAAATTGTTAGAATCAACAACCTCTTTTTCTTCTGCAACAAGTGGGGCATTGTGTTTTTGAACAGAAATTTCATATCTCGTGGTGATCCTTCACATCGTTTCTTCCATTATTCTTACCAAAATGTCGAGATTTACTTCTGAAGATGTCAAGTGCTCCTTCTCTATATTCTCCCTCTCTGCTTCCTTCAACTTTGACCTTTTGAGCAGCATATTAGCTTCCACAGCTATTGCACTATACTGCATTCCTTCAACTGTGGTAGGCTCCCTTTCTCTCAATTGAAATGCCATTTCCAGATCAAAGGCATCCAGTTAGTGTAAGAGAGTTAAACCGAGAGGCAATTTGATATCAACAGGGATTGAATGGTATACTTCATTGAACCTAGCTGAAAAGTGTTTCACTATTTCTCCTAGATTTATTTTCAAATGATTATATTCTTCTAAAACCATAAAAGGATTCCTCTTGATCATGCATTTATTTAGTAAACCTTTCACAAACTGATGGAAATAGAAAATTCTTGCAACTGGAAAATTTTTGAACCATTTATTGGCTTCACCTTGTAAAGATAGAGAAAAAATCCTGATACTAACATCATCTTCTTAAACCTCAAAAAGGTCGAGAAAATTTTCAAAATTCTCAATATCTTTTCCAGCAGTAATGTTACCATATTCCCCATCAAACCTTGGAAGACATTTGTAATAATCTTGATGGAAATCATGGAGTATAGGAGGTAAGATGAGTGGCTTCTATCTATCTGGAATTTTACAAGGTATAGGAGTATGTACAAAAGCTATAGAATTATTCTTGATCTCCTAAGTCTCATCAGGTTGAATATGATCAACATAAGTTTTAGAAGAAGGGTCTTGACCAAGATTAAAAGTGTAAGGGAATTTTGTATTCACAATCTTCAAAGGAAATGAATCAAATGTAGGTCTGGGATCTTTTCTCAAATATATTTACTTTGGAAAACCTTCTCGACGTTCTCAGAAATAGAGAAGAAATACTTTATGACAAAGAACATGATGTCTTGGATGAAATTCCATGTTGAATACCTAATCTTTCCATATTGTCTTTTAATGTTTCTGTTGGTAATGTTCATCCTCCAATGGAGTCTTCAAATTAGGTTGAATGTTGATTGGAGTCGCTAAGTGAATGATTCAGCCTTCATATGTGTCTAACTGCTACCCACCATCAGCAAATTAGATCTTTAGTTTGATAATCTTTCCTAGGGAATATAAATTTTTTCACTCTCCTTGGTATGGTCGCCAGAATGTTAGCACTCCTCAACATCCCAAGGCTGAGAAAGGAAGCCAAGGAGGTAACGTCAAACCAATCTTTAGACTTGGCAGCTAGCCCTACCAAATCAGAGGGGCTCTCTCAAGAATCTCACAGCCAATGAAATGACTGGAGAGGGATTTCAGATGTTAGCCTACATATTAAGCTCAATGGTGTTTGATTTAAGAGTTTACTATATGAAGCTCATAGATCTAGGGACTAGGCTAAGGTTTCTGATTAATTGCAGAGATATAATGGGGAAAGGTAAGAAAGATGAGTGATATAAATAGGTTTTTAGGATGGTGCATGGATGAAAAGATAGAATACCAGAATGAGCGTGTAACCATGAATTCATTCATCAAGAAGAAATAACACTAGCATGAAAATCTCAATAAAACAAAGCATATAACCTATGAATTTTGTTTAAAACTCATGAGATGATCACAAGAAAAACATAGAGATGGTATGAAAAGAAATATCAGAGAAAACATTGTCATAGAAATATACCACAAGAATCCCAAGATAATAATTGAAACTTCCTATTATATTACTGTAAAAAGTACACTAGCTCCAAGCTATGATTCACAAACATCCAACCTACAATACATTGAAATCTAAAGTATTTATACAATTATTTACAAAAAATAAATATCTTGAAACAAAATTCAATATTTATTACAAAAGTTATAAAAATAGATCAAATGGCTAATAGTATCAATTGATTGAGTTCTGGTGTTATTCTGGCCATTCTGGTGTAACTGAGGCCTCGAATAAACATTTATGTTAATCCTGTTGGCTGATGAACTCCACTGTTGTTCAACTTTTTACTGCATTCGGTCTTGAAAACTGTTTTAATGAACGTGCAATGTTGTCTCCTTTTGCTGCTTAAAACATGATAAAATTGTCTTCGTTGTCCATTTATTTGTTGTTGTTATTTCAATTTTAACAATTTCCCCTTTCTATGTTAATTTAATTCCATTTATAGACTTTTGAGATTTTTTGGGAGATAATAATATGTTCATAGAAAGGGGGGTTGATTCTTTCGAATTATGAATGGGCGCAAGTGGAGGGGCCACATGGGAGTAGGGGAGTGGAGGTGGAATGGAAGCGCAGGACCGTGGGCAGAAGAGTGTGAGGATCAATAGTTTTCGGACACGTAGCATTGGGCCCCAGTGGGAAAACCAACTTTTCGGACCCCCCCCGCACTGCTAAAGGTAAACATGATGGGGGGGGGGAAGGCTTGGAAGTCGTTCGATGGAAAGTAGATTGCGATCAGGAGCGGGGAGATTTGGGAGGTTCAACCATGGGTGGACCCGACAGCCCATCACAATACATTGCACAAAATATCGGATCTGCCGGGACTTTTTCGCATCGGTGAGAAGTGTTTACCATAGACCCAGACCTAAAGCTATAACAAAATTGCAAGATAAAAATATCGCATCCAAAGGGCTCCTACCACATCGCAATCACAGCTAGGAGAAAGACCTTATGTGGGAGGGACTTAGGATTAATGCATTCCGCAATTGCGATATCACAATCAGAGGGGGAGACTTATTATAATCAGGGAGGGGAGAGAAGGGGTTATTGTAGTCGGTGGGCGGAGACGATATTGCAACCAGTGGCGGGGGAAGGGTTCTGCATTACCAGCAGATAGGAGAGTTTGTGATATGGTGACACGTCGCCTGCGGGTTGTAACCCTTTAAAAGGGACTTCGGTAATGGCTTTTTAAGTATTAAATGGAATGCGTCTAGAGTTAATATCAAATGGATTTTCGGCTAGAGTCAAAATATTAAAGGGATTTCGACTAGAGTTTGGGAATTGATATGAACAAAGGGAAAATTGATTAAGGCTGGAAAACAAAAAAAAAAAAGCAGTCATGGGTCCACAAGACAAGCCAAATTTGATCTAAAAGTATTATAGTTTGACACAAATTTTGTCATCAATATGAAAGAGAACATTTGATCACGTATGCATTCAACTCTAACAGAATCCATGTCGACTTTGTCTATAGGGTTGATTGGAATTTCTTTTCTAAAATATTTTTCTCAGTTTTCTTGAATCAAATTGTTTGCAGGGATGATTGGAATTGCTTTTCCAAAATCTTTTGCTTAGTGTTTTTGAATCAAATTGTTTGCTTACCTACCAAAACTCTTGTGGCTTCAATTTGCAACACTTATCAAATTATTCTTTTAAGATAGGAGCTTGATGTCAATGTTTTGTAGCTACTATATAATCTAGACACTTTTTTATCTATTTTTATTTTATAGCAATCTTCTGGAGTGCTAGTTGGCCGTGCTTAAATATCTTATAAACCAAGAGATTATTCTTAAAGTTATTGTTTGATTTTTTTCTGCAAAAGCTTTGATATCTTGATCTGAATTATTGGTTGTTCAGATTCTTTTTCGATATGACCTTTCATAGTATTTCCATAGTCACATTTAAGAAGGCTTCAATTGCTACAGAATGAGGTTGATTTGGGGACATTAACACACCTAGTGAATCTGATTTCCCGGTTTGTTGTTTACATCACTATAGAAATTCACATGATGGATTTCTTTATTCAGAAAGAGAATTAATGCAGATTTAACAAGAAATTAATTGTTATTATGTTTTTTGTTCAATTAATTATTTGGATTAATTATGTGTTGTTGTACCTATATACTCTCACATCTAAGCTGGAAGTAATGAATCAGACCATCATGAGTATTCTTAAGGATTATTCTAGTTATTGGGTCAAGTAGTTGTTATTGAAGGAGCTTGCACCCAATGTTGTGGTGACTCTGTAAGAAGCCAGAGAGCTTGCAAAGAGTTGAAGAGAGATTTCATTTACTGGGAAGCTTATGATGTAGAGCGACCTAGATGTGCTCGTCAACAAGCTCAATTGTCATCTGCGCGATTTCGATATTCTCATAAAGAACAGACCATTCAAGGAATCTAGTGATGGCTTCAGGGCGTCAAGTCTGTATTCTAGCAAGGATGCCCTGGCTTTTATTTACAAGGGTTTGTTTGCAAGGATTAATATTTATAATACTGAACTCAAAAAACAGGCCTTGATTTCTCTTGTACAATTTTTGGACGAGGATGACATGAATATTCTATTGGTGGTAGATGGAGGAGTGAATATTTTTTACTTGGTGCATTTGCTCAATACACATATTGTTGCTATCAGAGAATATGCAGTTGTTGCAGTTTCAATTCTAGCACAGTTTGATGTCTTCAAGACTCGTGTTGTTGCAAGAAGTGTTGTGCCACCATTGATTAGGTTGTTGGAATCTAGAACCTTTTTGTGCTCAATACCATACTTAGCGTAGATGAGTTGAGCCCTATAAGAGAGCAAGGTGGATAGGAGAGATATGAAAATAACTGGGAGTAACTATTATGAAACCAGCTTCAAGAAAGATAGAAAAGATAGATCAACGTCTTAAAATTCATCCTCTTCGAGGGGGAAACCTCCTTTACATTACATAAATGAACAATTCTTGGATGATACAAATGACAAAATCTCCTTTCTATATATAGGAGTCTAAGGAGTCACAATATAACCCAGCCGAGGTAACAATAATAATATAAAGCCACAAAAATAACAATAGAGGGATTCTATGGGGCACAGTAATAACAATATGGGGACAATAGGGGCACA
>APFE031744567.1:0-25597 GCA_000404065.3 Pinus taeda | reverse complement strand
GGTGACTACCCGGTCAAACTCTCGGGTTGACTAGTAGGAGGGTTGGATGGTCAGCTTGCAACCAGCGCAGATTGAAATGGCTTGTTGGACACTTCTGCGTTGTTCTAGGTGAAAGTTGGTCGAGTCGATTGCAAGGTTGAGGTCCTGTTGTCAGAGGGTGATCCGATCGTCGAAACTTCAACAAAATGATTAAGTGTGTGAGCGAGTGAATTTGTGCATACACAAACATTGTGAACACACACTCAACATAACTTGATGACAAAAGCCTCAAACCATCAAGACAACATTTGCTCAGCACGACTGACCAACGGTGTGAGTGACAAGTGCGGCGCTTATGAAAGATCGTTGAACGACCGCGACGATGCTTGCGCGATAGCGTATACAACATTATGTGTGAGTGCGATAAATGTGTACATGGCAAACACAACTCAAACACAACCTTCATCATCACCAGAACGAGGTTGCAAGCATGACATAGCAATCAACATGCGGAAGACAACAATTGGTCAAACAAGTGAAAAGAAGCAAGACATGTAAAGAAACACAAGAGATTACCTTTTGCGTTTGCACACATGCATGTTATTGAGGATAGGATGATATGACAATGACAAGTAACCCTGCAAACTCAACTAAGAGGCGTACTTCAGAAAATGTTCTTTACTTACAATACTTACCATCAAGATGATCATGCATCTGGTGGAGTTCACATGAAGTCATGATCTTTTCCATTACCCGGTTCCTTGGTCCTTCTCTTCAACTCCTGGGAAGCAATTTCAGCATGTCACCTTTTCCTATAGTCACTGAGAGGTAGATTTGCGCGATTTCAGCGGGCAGTGACTGTTGCTGGACAAAGAGGGCTCTTTTAGGGAAAAAAGAGAAGTCGCAGTTTCTGCATGCAAGACAAGAAAGACAACTTGGACAACACTATGCAGTTTTGAGGCTCAAGGCACTGTTGTGGGACAAAGGTCCTAGGAGGACACCTTTGCGCAATTTCTGAGTGCAGTGCAAGCTGGGGTCTCTGTGGGCTGTAGGGTTTCAGCAGGAAAGGGAGGTTGGTGTCTATGCGCACTGCGGGTTTCAGCAGACAAGTGAGGAAGCTTGATGGTTTCAAAAAAAAAGTGCACAGTTCCAGGAAACTGGATGAGGCTAGGTTGCTTGGGAAAATGGCTAAGTGCGAGATCAATGAAACGTATGCAAACATTGATTGCACTTGACTGTGATCACACACAGACACTTAGTGACACAACGTAGACCATCCATAATATATAGGACATACTTTGCTTGATGCAACAACCTTCGTGACATAAGAGTGTGAGGTGAGTGTGAAACATGTCTATGTGATGACAACCACTCATACACACACAATTCCCTTGAAGCAAAGACAACATTCTCTTTACATGACAAACAACAACCCCTATGCTCAAATATGACACATGTTGCATGAAGATGAGAACACGGATAACTCTTAAGATCAAGGAGGGGAGCTTGAAATCATCAACTTACCAACAAGCAACCAAGGATAATCGATTGCAGGATCTGAGGTAGGCTCCGAAATCTGCATGCGAGCCAAAATTTTGGAGGGTGGTTGTAGCCGCTACAACAAGAACCTAGGCTTTAATTTTTCCACCCCTTTCATTTTGAGTGATGACTGTCTGTAGGGTCGTAAATGGAGGTATACCATGTCCCCCTCTTCAAACCTATGCTCTATCTTATGCCTATCTATGTAGACTTTTTGTTGGTTCTTAGTGATTTTCAAGTTGTCTTTGAATATCTCGGCTCTCCTGAACCCAATCTTTAGCTAAAGGGGCTTAGTTATCCCCAGATATCTGGTCTGCAAATGTTGAGGCATCATATCCATACAGTGCTTTAAAGGGTGTCATTCCAATAGACATGTGGAAAATGGTGTTATAAGTGTTCTCCCATATGCAACCACTTTACCCATGCTTTTTGTTGGCCAAATACATAGTTTATATGATAGCTCTCCAGCCATTTGTTGACCATCTCAGTTTTTCCATTAGTCAACGAGTGGTAACTAGTGCTTGGTGTTAACTCTTTGGGGTGGGCCATGTGAAAATTCTTTGAAATTAGCAACTAGAATTAATTCTTCTAATTGGTTAATTATTTAACAGTTTATTTTCTACAACGAACAACAAATTAATCACACTGCAATTTATTCACCATAAAAAATATCGCAGAAGCAAAAATAGGAACTAAGAAATGCTAGCACACACACAAAAATGACTATTATTTTTGGACAATTGTCCCCAAAAAAACCCAATGTGGGAAAACTGGTGCAATAGCTAAGGATTTTATTATTATACAATAGTGAAATGTTGAGTACAAAAATTTCGATGCCAAACTGGCTATCCAATTTGAGAGAAATGCTGGAAAAATCGACTGAGGGAAATTACCCTCTTCTCCAAGCAATCCCGGTACAAAATGACAACTCCAAGAAAGCCACCTAAACCCTTTGCGGGCCTATCACATGCTCAACCCAGAACAACTACTACTCAAGTTTCCCTGTCCGCCACTACTCTAGAAACGATCCTCTTGGCCTTCTGGAACTCTTCCTGGCCACTGGAAATTGAATCCACCTCTAGCTCATCTAAAACAAACTACCTCTTTGAGGATCTACACAGGCCCTACACAGCCTCCTGGAGAAATAAATTTGGCCTTCTCTCTTGCCTCTCTGAAACTAGAAAACTTCCTCTGGATCACTGTTTTTGTGCCTCTCTAGCTCTATGCCCCCTCTCTAGCTCAAAATTTGCTGCTAGCTAGCTCGAACTGCCCAACGAACTTGCACTATTCGCTATCTCCTGTGTGTTTCTCCATCTACCCATTGACATATTCTTATAATCTCGAGTTGGGACTCCAAGGAATTTCACCCACTTCTTCCGAAGGAAATTTTCACGGTAGTTCGATAGCATATTGAGGAGGGATAAATGACATATTCAGCAGTTGTGGTTGTGGGGGACGCAGTTTCTTCCAAGGAGGGCGTAGCACCAAAATTGGGTAATTTCGAGAGGTCAGAATTAGCCGAATCACCTTCTGGATTTTGCTGGACTAGACTCAAGGAGTACACCCCTAATTACACAGAATTTTTGGAAGTGTTTTGGGCTCTCAAATCTCAGTTCACCTATAGCAGTAGTGCAAAAATTTTCTGGGTGGAATGTATAGCCTGGTGGAGCCATTTATGTGGGGATTTCCAGCTATTCTCACCTGAGTAATTGCTTGCTTTCATATCAATCCCAGGTGCACACTTTCCATTCTCCATTGTACTCAGATTCCATGGTTTCTTAATAAAATGGCTCAAAAGTCTTGTTGCTGCCCTATGGAGTTTTAATTTGTTGATGCATGTGTTGTTTTCAGAATTTTATGATTGTTCTTATGCTATAGCTAATGCATTTCTTTGGTATTCTACAATAAATTTCTATTAGGAATACTACAGTGGTATCAAAGCATGTTTCTGGCCAGCGTTGGGAACAAGAGCAGGTGATGCCACCTAGATACCAGGGAGTCATTTTCCAAAGAGGTCGTGGAAGAGGAAGAGGTAGGGGCCAATGTAGAGAGGGAGCACTAGACCCATTTTGTGTTACAAAGGTTGAAAACATAAGAGGGCACATGGAGAACCAAGAGAATTTAGAGGGTGCTGAATATCCTAGACAAGGAGGACAAAACCAGGTCCTAGAGGAGATGCTGAGGACAAACCAACAGATGTTGAGGAAGGGTCATCTTATGATGGACATGATGCAGCAGGTGATCGACTTGCAGGTAAATGGGAGGCCAGAGGCAGAACCCCAAGGTGATGGGGGTTTTAGAGCAGGGGGGAATTCGTACATATCAGCCCACTCACGCCCCTCTGTGTGGCCAAATAGACCATCCTACAATGCCTCATTTTGTGGATGATCTAGAGTGGGAGAGGGAACCCGACCCAGTTGCAGATTTGGTCAACTCGGTTGTATCAAGTATTGATGAGTATGAGGGACTAGACCCCACGATCAGGAGAGGAATGTCCTTTAGGCAATACATTCACCTCAAGGAGAGGTATGCCGCTGGGGGTGGAATGTGCTATAGAGGAGGACAATATAATTAGGAGGTGCAAAAGATAGCGGGGAAGGTCACACTCCCCAACTATGATACCAATGCTATGATGGTTCGGCCAAGAGTTCAGCTAGGGCATGGGTTCAAAAGCTATATATTTACTTCCACCTGAACCCCGTGCGAGAGATGGATGCAATCTAGTTTGCTACACTACATCTAGAGGGATATGCACAGGAGTGGTGGTACCACGAGTTGATTACATTAGGGCACATTCACATTACCTCTTATATCGAGTCCACCAAGGCACTAATTGAGAGGTTAGAGAGTGAGGACCCTGAGCTACATTTCAGGGAGTTGGCCCACTTGAGGCAAACAAGCAGTGCAGAGGTCTACATCTCAACATTCTAGAGGTTAGCTGTGATGTTGTCGAGTATCTCGGATGCTTGGTTGATTATATTGTTTGTGGAGGGATTAATTGAACCATTGCGTGGTTGGGTGAGGGCCTACAACCCACGTCCTTATTGGATTTCTATTTCGAGGCCCTTGGACATGATTGATGCAGTATCCAAGAGTGGGCCCTTGGTATGATACTGGACGAGACTGGGCCCTTGGTAGGAGATCGAACGATGCAGTGTATGAAGTATGTTCCAAGCTTAACTCTGATGACAGTGAACTACTCTGTTACTGACCATTTCTTTGTGGTAGATGTTCCGGACACCAACGTGGTGTTGGGTGTCTCTAGGTTGTATTCATTCAAGAGGGTCACCACTGACTGACAGAAGTTAGTGATGGAGTGTATGGGCCCATATAGGAAGCTAGTAGTGTTATAGGCCATTTTGTCACATCTAGTCAATAAGTGTACAAACTAGATCAATCAACATCCATAAACACCCTAACATCATACCTACACAAAACACTAAGCATGACTCTCCCAAATCTCTAATTTTCTAACCTTGACTACTTCATTCTAATGCTTTTAAGGCCCAGCACACCCTGGCCCTTTAGGGACTTGCGTTTAGCCACAAGTTGCTCAGTTCTACACTTTCTCTAATCAGAGTAGGTTGTCCTTTGTTGGGGGTGCGTTGATTCGAGAAATTAGGGAAAAATAAAAAGAATCTCGAAGCTTCCTCTTCCAGAAGCTTCCACGAGTTGTTACAACCATTTACCTTGGATAAGAACTTCAAATTCTATCTCATCCTATCTTGGATATTTAACCATTTATCCCTTCAGCTCATCCTCCCATCAAGAGTGGATCTCAAGCCTAGATTGATAAATGGATAAGAATTCCTAAACTACCATCCTCTCCTATATATTTACTGCCATCCACAAGCTAGAGGTTGGCTTTTTGAGACTAATCATACCCTTATGTTGATGCTTTGATCATATGAGAGTTATCATTCCCATGCATTAGGGTGACCTTGAGGTGTGTACATTGTGGCAAGGAAAGACAAGTCAACTTGGGAGATCTCTACAACATCAGCATCGACTTTGTTTGTAAACTTTCTCCCTTTCATATTAATATAAAGAGTATATCGTTTTCCTATATATGTTATGTTATGTTTACATTCATATATTTCAACGTTATGTTGATCCATTGAATAGAATGATTGACTAATGTTACATAGATGTCGTACATCTTTCGCTTGTGTTGATTGTTTGTGCAAGTTCTAATTATAGCGATCGGAGCTATGGTTGGAGCTTACAAGCCAAGAGGAGAGAAGAGCTTGTGACTTATCACAAGTAAGCATCTTTCCATTCTCCAATTCCTCTAAGAAGAACTTTATAGTCTTTGATTTATGTTGTTCTAGAGCGGGCCACTAGGTCTAAGGAAGATACTTTTGTCTGCAATTGTATATTCTATATAACAAATTGGCAACCATATTGGGGACCAATTCATTCCCTTTGTGGTTTCCTTGAATTTATCCCTTATTACACCTCTTGAACAGACCTCTAATGTCTCACTCAGTCTGAAATGACCCTAAGAAGACCTTTCATTTCGCTGCATTTGATTTTTTGTGTCAGAAACTGACTTTCCCTTGATTAACACTTCATCTAGTCTGTTGACAAGGCATTGCAGAGCACTCTGGCCTTCTCTAAGAGCACTGGTAGCCTCTTTGCACTTGCGTTGACCCCTGTTTCATGCAAAAAATTGTCTTGCATGTTGTGATCTCTGATTAACTTGGTTCCAGTTGGTCCTGCTTTTGTCCCTGAGTGCATTTAGCTCTCTCAGAAGCCTTCATTTTGTTTGATTTTGGTTTTGAGTGCCTTTGATAATAATTTATGTAGATTTTGCTTTGTTCTTGTCATTAGGTCATTACAAAACTGATGGCTTGAAGGAATTGGTGTTTCAGTCATCATTTTGAAAAGTGTTTTCTATCAGTGATTAGGCAAATATCTTAGTTTTCATCTAAAAACTAAGTGGAATTGAAAAGTAAAATCTCATGCATCATACATTGCATCTAGGGTTTTGTGAGTGAAATTGTAGTTAGAAATAGTTGCATTAGGGGAATTGCTTAACAATCTTGTTTGTTTCATCTTGTATGCTACATATTCTTTGTTCTCTTCCCTCCCACATATAGATTTTCATTGAAAAGAAAAGTTTCATTTTATCATGCTAGCTTTCATTTTAGGATATTAAGGTGAAATTCATGGTGAGCCTTGAAAATCGAAACTTAACCCAAGATCAACTTTAAAAGTTGTTGAATCAGCCTAAGGAGCATTTGTCACATTAACGCAAACATCTAGAGGTCTAGGCTAGAGATGTGTTCCGATGTCTATAAACATAGGAGTTGTCTTTTTTTTTCCAGTGTGCCATTTCGAGGGTGATATCCTGTTCCACGTACGTAAGTGTATAAGACCATTCTCCACGTACCTTCAGGTATATTGGATGGCGCTCCATGCATGAAAAGTATATGGGAATGCTCTCATCGAAAGATTATGCATTAGACAATAGTACTATGGATTACGCTTCCATGTAGCTCCATGTATATTTTGGAAGTCCCCACTAGGTTTCTATCTCTCCTTAGGTAACCGAGTCAGCCGCCATGCACACTGTAATACACCGAACACAGTGCTTGGAAAGATTGCCTTCCCGTACATAAATCCTTGGTTTTCCAAGGTGCCATATTGGAGTTCATAGTTGCTTGGTAAACCTTTTTGCCTAGTTACCCCTCTTTTGATTTGTTTTTGTCGTTAATTTCTAAAATTAATTGACCGTAGAACAACATCCTCCCCGTGGAACAACTCCTTAGTGGATCTTAGGTTGAGAGTAATGGCGACATTTCATGAGTCTACCAATCAAGGAAACAACTCTCACGTGAATCCTAGTCCTTTTCCTTCTTTTGGAAATATTGGTGCTCCTTATATGGCAACATTGTCCCTTCTCGTATTTACCATTGGTTTGCCAGTTTGGTTATTTTCGACCCCTATGGTTCTGAATGTCTAAACTGCTCCTCAACCAAGTTCCCCTCCACTTGAACAATATCAACCTCAAGTTGATCCTAAAGTTGACCCTTTTCCTTCTCCACTTGTTGTTTCCCTTTCTTCCTCCTCACCTAGTGAAATTCTTGATTCTATTTGATGGATCCCATCAATTGGTATCTTTTGGAGTTCATTGTGCTATCCTCCAGCCCTTAAAACTCTTACTTTTTGACATTAATTCACATCTATATCCATAATAAGCTTAGTAGGAAGACTAAAATGTGTTTGTCATATTGTATGGTCTAATGTGATTAATATGCAGGTCAAAGAAGAATTTTTGGAGATATTTACCATGCAGAGGCTTGATGCAGCCACCTAAAGAGAATATAGGGAGGTTATCCACCTCATTAACTCCCTAACTCAGCTTGAGATCACAAAATCCTCTCCAACAACTCGAATTCACCAGCGGTCGTGGGAATCCAAGTGAATGACAAGGACAAAGGGAACCAAATCCACAAATCTTGAAATTTTGGAGGGTAGCATTCCTCCTTTCAAGGAAGCTGCTCCTCAATCATTTTTTTATAAGTAAACATGTTGAAAGGCTCATTAGGATTTGAATTTTTGTTGCAGATAAGAGTAGCTACTGAGGTTGGTCCTTGAAATTGTTATTCTTAATTTTCATATGATGTATGAGACTATTATTTTCTGCTAATGAGAAGTTTACCATTGATCTACATTTGAGTTAGTTTTGGAGGGCTTAAAACCTTTGGTTTTGGGCCCAACCCAGAGGCTTTAGTCCCTCTCTTGTTTCCTTCTTGTTCTTGTTTCAAAGCATTGTAATCCTTCTCTTGTTTCAATAGATATTATATCATAAAAACCTGTAATTGTAGGCTTTCCTATCACCTCTCTTGTGGGAAGAGAGATTGGAAAGATCTTCAATAACAATTCAAAAATATTTGTTTCTCATTTCTTGGAAATGGATAGATGTTAGTTGTGATCCTTTTGCATGATTATCCTTTGTAACTTAGGATTTAGTGTCATTTTTTCAGTGATTAGAGTAGTGTTATGGGATAAAATAGATTTTAGTCAAATTCAACTCATATTTTCCATGTTAATTCATTTCACCGTGTTATTGATCATTTTATGTGTATATTTGGCTAGTTGCAGAGACTGTGTTGATCTATAGAGGTGGGAATACCTTACCACATTCACCTACACTTATCCATCCTCCTCCTAGGCACCTCACGCTGCTCCCAACCTCTGTCTCCACAATCACTCTGTCAAGGCAAATAAGAGGCACTGTGGGCATCAACTTTGGTGCAAGATAGACCTCTGAGGGGTGCTAGGCTTGGCCAAGGGGGCTCCCACAATCTTCATTTATTACCTCCTACCTCCACCCACCTTCCTTCATCCCTAAGATACCATTTCCATCCTCAAAACGCTCTCAGACCCCCACCTGTAGCAATACAGGACCTCCTGTAGCAGCCTTGTAGTTTTGATTTATTCAACCAATTTTTCTCCAAAGTTGGACCCAAACCTAGTTAAGTTGAATAATAGCCCCCCACACTGTGATTTTCTGATTAGGGAAGACCTTAGAACCACTCCAACCTCACCCTCCCATCATTGCAACCATCAAATAGAAAAAAAGAATTAGATTTAGCATTTTTTTCTTCATACGCATATTAAAGATGTGATTTCTCAATTTCATAAAGTGTGAATAGATAAATGATGCATGCAAAGTAGGTTATTGATTTGAATCAATTATGCAAGTAGAGTAACATGAGTTATTTTTGCAAATATATTAGTTCTTTTCCTTATGCAACTTCAATTAGAATTTACATTTGATGGTTAGCCTTTTCACCTTGGTAGCAGAATCATGTTCATTTATGCCTTCATAAGAATTTTTCACTACAATTAGTTGGAGGAATGGTCTCTGAATACCCTGATCTGATTTCATGAATAGGAGTGACATGAGAAGAACCTAACCTACTGCGCATATAGCACTGTCGCCTCTAATTTTGTATGAACCCCGGGTTGATAATTTGAATTGACGAGCTTTTGGGAGTTGCAACATTCTTGGTTCAATACTAGAACTCATCACCTTTTGGCGTCATTGTCGGGGAGGTGTCTAAGTAGGTTTTGTTTCTGCTTAAGAATTGCTTGTTATTTTTTGTTTTGCATCAATCTTATTGCTTTGAAAATTCTTGAAAAAATTCCAAAAAAATTAACAAAGCTAGTTCTTTAATGCCTCGTAGGATTAGGGATAACCAAGGGAAATTCTTACCACAAATCCCCACCCCCTCAAGCATTCAATCTTCATTCTTCTTTGGTGACTGTGAACTTCCCTCTTTGACTACAAGAGTGTTGGAAAACCCTTTAGGAGAGCCCCCTGAAATTTTTGAAGAACCTATAGGAGAAGAAGAACCTATCTCAATTCTCACCTACCAAAACTATGGATGAAAACAAGAACAATGAGTTTTTCCCTATTAGAGAAACCAATGGGGAGGATAGAATGAAAAATATAAGCCTTGCTTCCCTTCCACATTTCCATGGCCTAACCTCTAAATATCCTAACACCTTCATGTTTGAGTTTGTTGTTGTCTGTAGGACCTATGACTATGCCTCTAATGAGCAGAAGTTGAAGTTGTTTCCTTCTAGCCTCAAAGATGCAGCATTGTATTTGTTTATGAGTCTACCTCGAGGCAGAATCACTACTTCGGCCCAAATGCAACAAAACTTCAACGAAAAATATCGAGATTACTATAGGTCCAAAGAAACAAAGGAGGAAATCTTTAGGATGACCCTTGGACCTAATGAATATTTGGACTATGAGGGAAGATTTCAACTCAATTATAGGAGGGCCAACTGTACTCTTGATCTTGGGTCACTCAAGCTAGTTCTTCTTCGTGGGATTAGGGAGGATGTAATGGAAACCCTCAACATGCTATATGTTGGAGATATCTACTAATTTACTTATGATGACATCAAAATGGTATTCAGGAATTACTCTAGGGCTGCTAGGAAGAAGGGTAGTCTAGCCAAACCTTGGTCAGTTCCTCTCCCTCCACAACAGCCTTCAAGCATGAGATAGGAAGTATGTTGGAAGATTTTAAGAGTGAAATGTTGCATACCTTTGCCTTGCATATGGACACTATGCAAATCAAAAGAAATCAAGAGGACACAAAGAGGGCACTAGCTATCTTCTGCCTTAGTGCACTAAGAGACACCCTAGGAATGAGTGCCCACTAAATGTCATAGAATTTTGCTTAGTCTGTGAGGAGAATCATGCAACAAATAAATGCCCCTCTGCCAGGTCTAAAAGTTGTATACCAAGCGGGGGTAGAAGGTGGGTCCGAATAGTTGTGCTTCATTAACCAAAGGAGACCTCCAGGTCCTCGACCATATCAGCAAGGCATGCAAGGTTCACACTATCCTCACTACAATCCAAATCAAAATTTACATTTTCAGCCTTGATACCCTTCCACTAATCCATCATGCTCCACACCTCCTCCTTGGTATTATACTCCTCAATCTCCTCCTCGGCATATAACCCTCATTTTCAGCCATACCCACCCCAGCCTTCCAAATGGGGCAACCCCTCACCAGGGTGGAGGCCTCAAACTACCCAACCTCCTGCTTTACTCCCTCCACCTCAACCTCAACCACAACTCCCTCACCATACTCCACCTAAACAACCTCAAATGTCTGCTTAAACAAATCCGAACCCAAATAATAAGTACGCACACCCAGTCTATAGTGGGGAAACATCCTATCCTTCTTATGTTATGGAAATCCAAGAGATCAACCTTCGGTCTAGGAGAGTGCTCCCAGATAATCAGTCGCCTTCTTCACCTAAAGAGCTTGAAGAAGAGAAGGAGGAGAGTGCCCCTCAAATCAATGCACCTCCTTATCCTGAAAGGTTGGTCTACCCTAAACAGCACACCCTAGAAGAGGATGAACTTCTGGGAAAGTTGAAGAACTTGTGTGTCAAGATACCCCTCCTCTAGGCCATCAAAGATGTTCCCATTTACAACAAGCTTATCAAGGAGGAATATTTCATAAGGCTTGGGAGAAGGAGAAGAGATACTCCCACAATCAATGTTGCTGGACAACTATCTGATCTGATGTTGGGAAGAGTAATCTCCGTAAAGTAATTGGATCCTAGTAGTCCAATAGTAGAAGTTCACATCGATGGCATTATGGTCCCTAATACCTTAATTGATCTTGCGGGTGCAATCAATGCAATGACCAGGGAAAACAGTCTAAGGCTCAACTTTCAAGGGGCTTTAAGGAAGACCACCACAGTGTTGTATCTTGGATATAGGTCCACAGTAGCTCTTGAGGGAGTTATTGAGGATGTGATGGTCTCCATTGACTCCTAGGATTACCCCACTGATTTCCTAGTACTCTAGCCCAAAACCGAGTTTAATGGCTATCCTCTCATTCTAGGAAGACCTTGGTTGGCCACTACTGATGCCTACATTAGTTGCAGGGTTGGGAACGTGACTATTAAGAATGTGAATTTATCCAAACAACTTGTGTTGTATCCTCCTACTCAACCTTCTATTGAACATGAATTGCCCTTATCGCTAGAGGAGGGGGAAGAGGAAGAATTTTATCAAACATCCCTCTACCCAGTGTGCACTCTAAACATTGTTATAGGAGGGGGACAGCTTGATGAAGATGACCTTATTGACCATATCTTACAGAACCATCCTCCCACTGCCATACCAGTTGAGGAACTTATGAGAGAATCTAAGAGTAGTCCTTGGACTGAATTGTGCCCTATTGAATCTAACCTGGAACCTGCCAAGATTGTAGAGATTGGCCCATCCAAAATCTAAAGATCAACCCCTCTTTCTGCTAAGCCAGAAGAACAATTATGCAGTGTGCCGAGGCAACATTTGGATGCTTTTGCTAGGGATTATAAAGAAATGAAGGGTGTGCATCCCTCAGTCTATACTCGTTATATTTACATCAAGGAGGGATGCAAGCTTGTGCACCAACCCCAGAGAAGGATGAACCTAACTCTTAAAGACATTGTGAAAGAAGAATTGCAGAAGTTACTGGATGCAGGGTTCATATACCCCATTTCAAATAGTGAGTGGGTGTCACCTCTTGTTTTAGTCCCCCAAAAAAATGGGAAGTGGAGGATTTTTGTTGATTACTGAGAACTTAACAAGGCTACAAAGGACTATTTTCCTTTTCCCTTCATTGACCAAATCCTAGATGGCCTTCTAGGAAATAAATTCTTCTCCTTCCTAGATGGCCTTACAGGAAATAAATTATTCTCCTTCATAGATGGATTTAGTGGATACAACCAAATCCACATCATCCCTAAAGACGAAGATAAGACTACATTTCCATGTCCTTGGGGTACATTTGCTTATAGGGTACTTCCATTCAGTTTGTGCAATGCCCCTGCTACTTTCCAGAGAACAGATTTAAGTATCTTTGTTGCATTTGTTCATGACACTATTGAGATTTACATGCATGACTTCACCCCTTATGGATGTGACTTCCAGGAAGCTTTGTCTAATCTATGCAAAGTCTTACAAAAATGCATTGAAATGAATCTGTCATTGAGTACCGAGAAATGTGAATTTTTTATAAATGCAGGGACTTTCCTTGGCCATACTATATCCAACGAGGGGATACAAGTTGACTTAAACAAAATAGTCATCATTAAAAGGGTCCCCATCTCTCAAAAACAAAGAGATGTCAGGGGCTTCTTGAGATTAGCTAGGTGTTATAGGAGGTTCATTAAAGACTTTAGTAAGCTGGCTTCACCTTTGTTTGGATTATTGGCCAAAGATTTGGACTTTTGTTGGAAAAGAAATTGTCAAGAGGCCCTTGAAGTGTTGAAAGAAAATTTTACCATTGCACCTATCCTTAGGGGTCCCAACTGAGCATTACCTTTTCGTATATACACAGATGCATCAGATAAAGTTGTAGGGTCAACCTTAGGACAAGTGGAAGACAAATTGCCTTATTCTATCTTTTTCATCAGTAAGAACCTTTCTACTTATAAATTCACTGAAACGGAACTCTTGGTTGTGGTACATTTTTTAAACTACATAACTGGTTATCAAACTTTTGTTCACACTAATCATGCAACCATTAAGTATTTAAAGAATAAACTTGATGTCAATGCTAGGATAATTAGATGGTTATTATTATTGCAACAATTTTATTTGACCATTATTGACAAACAAGGGAAAGAAAATATGGTTGCAGATTTTCTGTCAAGATTAACCCTACCTGCCAGGGAAAATTTTAGGGGCTAATAATCATAGGTGGACTAATTTTCCATGCTTTTTCTAAAAAATAGATTTGCCAATTTCCATTTTTTCCTAAAACGATTCACCCAAATTTTATAGTACACCAATATTTTACTTTAAAAATTGCCAAAATATTATATCAACTAACATAAAATCATTGGAAATATAAATATGTAATGTTCCAAACTTAAACAAATAGTGATATGCAAAAGCAAAATCGATTAACAACATAGAAAAATTGAAACAATCAGCAAATGCTCATAAAACTCTAGAAGTGAGAACGAGCTGAGCGATTTTATTAATGAATGGAGAAAGTACAATAGTATGGAGAAATGCACCAGGGTTTGCCTCAAGGGCAAGCGTGATAGAACCCAAGTGATAAAACAATAATCACAGGCTGGAAATGAATGCTCCTCTAATACTCCGCGCTGTCCCCCAGAACTGCACTACTGGATGGAAAGGAACTGCAAGAAACCCCGTCTCCAATGCTCAGAAAATGTCGAAACTTTAGTCCAAAACTCCTTGGCCAAAATCCACAAAACCTAGAAAGAGTTTGGTCTGAATCCAACCTCCCAAATTCGGCCTCCAATATGCCCTACGCCCTCCAAAATGCTCAATGATATGGTCTATAAGGGACACCAACGCAATCGTCCTTCTAAGCTCCGAAAATGAAGCAACCTCCTCCACAAATGCTTCCCTTAACTTCCCCAGCAAAGCTCAGCCTCAAAGATTGATACTCTACCTCCCACGTGTGCACCAAGTGTTGCCTCTGCGCTGGCCCAGGAAGTGCAAAAGTCGTACTGCAAAGAAGCACTCTCCTCCAGCTCCCAAACTCTCCAAAATGGCAGTGAAATCTCCCAACCAAAATCCACTGCCAAACACCACAAGCAAACTCAGCCTCCTCTTTACTGTGTCCTCCAGTGATACGCACCACCTGGAGATGAATGCAACTGTTGCAAACCACAATGAAATCCTCCTCCAGAAGTATGAAGAAAAAACTTCCTATGGTGGCACTCGAAGTCCCCTTAAGAAAGGGTGAGCTCTTCGACTGAATAACTCGTGCTAAACAACAAGTGACTCTGCTAAGCAGCGCGAGCAACCGAAGAGAAATTGATATGCCAAAAGATGAATGAAATGAGGAGAGTTTCCTTCCTTATATAGATTTCTTGGAGCACTTTTTCCCTCCATCGTGGATCCCTCACTTAAACAACGACTTCTCTCCATGCAAATAGAACTAGGGAGTGTGTATTCCCCTAGTGTGGGTGGCCCCCACGTATACTTAACCACAAAAAAATAACTTATGCTAAGTCTAACCTCCTAATAAAATCGAATGGGCCCCATCACCTCCAAAATTGGCCCCAAAATGTAATAATTAGTCTTGTCCTAAATTAATTTAGAAAGGGACATGATAGTCCTTCCATCCCAAATGTTGCTTGTCCCCAAGCAACTTCAATGCTGGATGCTGAATTATGTGCTCTCTCTCCCAAGTAGCATCCTTATCTAGCAAGATCTTCCAACACACTAAGTATTCTTTGATGATCCTGCTCCTGAGCTTCCTTTCCCTGGTCTCCAAGATGGCTTCCGACTCTAAAATCAGATGCCCCTCATCATCAAGTGAAGGTAACTCCACAACTTTTGTAACCTATTGCCCCAACACCCTCTTCAGCCATGACACATGACAGTCTTCCCCTCCCAAATGTTGCTTGTCCCCAAGCAACTTCAATGTTGGATGCTCAATTATGTGCTCTCCCTCCCAAGTAGCATCCTTATCTAGCAAGATCTTCCAACACACTAAGTATTCTTTGATGATCCTGCTCCTGAGCTTCCTTTCCTTGGTCTCCAAGATGGCTTCCGGCTCTAAAATCAGGAGCCCCTTATCATCAAGTGGAGGCAACTCCAAAACTGTTGTAACCTGTTGCCCCAACACCCTCCTAATGCATGACACATGACAATCCTCCCCTCCCAAATGTTGCTTGTCCCCAAGAAACTTCAATGTTGGATGCTTAATTATGTTCTCTCCCTCCCAAGTAGCATCCTCATCTGGCAAGCTCTTCCAACGCCCTCTTGAGGCATGACACATCAAAATTTTTATGGATCCTACTCCTTGGTGGTAACTTCAACTCGTAAGCCACCTCTCCAACCCTCCTCGTCACACTGTAAGGCCCAAAGAATCTTGACTACAACTTCTCGATCCCCTTCTACTTCAACGTGGACTGTCGGTAAGGTTAAAATCGAAGGTAGACCAAGTCCCCCTCCCCAAAAAGCCTCTCTAATCGATACCTGTTAGCATACATCTTCTATTGGTTCTGAGTTGTCTATAAGTTATCCTTAAGATCCTTGAGGATATCTTGGCTCTCTAGGATCCAATCCTTCACCTTTGGGGCCTTGTTGTCTCCAATAACATGTCAGAAAAAGACAAAGCATCATAACCATATAAAGCACGGAAATGAGTCATACCAATGGACATGTGATGGATGGTGTTGTAACAATACTCTCGCAGATGCAACCATCGAATCCAAGCCCTCTGCTGCCTTGTCACATAGTTCCTAAGATAGACCTCTAACCACTGGTTCACCCTCTCTGTCTGGCCATCGATTTGTGGATGATAGTTGGTGCTCGGGGTGAGCTCAGTGCCAACTTGCCTAAAAATCTCCTACCAAAATCCTCCCATGAATCGATTATCTTGGTCACTGACTATAGTCTTAGGGAGTCCGTGCAGACGAAAGACCTCCCCAAAGAACAACTCTGCCACCTGTGAGGCTGAATATTGTGCTGGTATGGCAAAGAAGTGTGGAAACATAGTCAGTCAGTCAACTAGCACAAAAATACAATCCTTCCCTTGCATTGAGGGAAGACTAGTGATGAAATCCATAGAGATACTCTCCTATTTCCCTTTAGGGATGAAAAGAGGTTGCAACAATCTTGCTGGATGGGTCACCTCTCCTTTGTTCCTCTGGCAAGCTTCGCACTCCTACACATGCCTCAACACGTCTCCTTTGAGGCCCTTCTAAGTGCAGCGCTCTCTCACTGTTACATCAGATAAATCCCTCTTACAGACAAGAGTGATCTCCTTAGATCCTTGACGGAAACTAGAAACAAGCAAGACAATTGAACTGAATCTTTCCCTAAGTTGGACTTATTTGAATTATAAGAATTAAAACTAATGGATGAGCCTCTTACCTATTTCACGAAATCTTCGATGAAGATCCCTTGTTGTGACTTGATGCAACTCCTCAATGCTTGACAATACCTGCAACCATAAACCATAAAAGGTTGAAAAGCATATGCGATATAATAATCCAAACAAATCTTGGCCTAATGATCAAGGAGATTAGAAATTGAATTTGCCTTAATAAACATTGTAAACAATTATAAACCATTCATCATTCCAATAAGACAAATCAATGGGAGAAAGTGTTCATTTGTATTAATCAAAAATAAAGAGGAGCCTTACAACCTTCGCCTTTATGCCATGAGGTTCCTCCCAAATGCCTTTCATCTCATCCTTCGATGACAAGCTTTCCAATCTCAAACTAGCAGCATAAGTTTATCTTCTTTGGGTTCTGACTTCCTCTAACCCTCTACCCTCTTGTGATTTTATAGGCCAAGAGGAAGAAGTTTCATATCCAAAAGAGGAGGGTGAGATCCCCTAATTGAGGGATTAGGTTTCCATGAGGGAATGGATTAAGATGCATCACCTGAGGGTTATAGTTCGAATAGTCAACCTGGAAGATTTTTAGTTGGGAAATATTTGACCAACTATGTTTCTAGAATGTACTTTTTATTTTTACTTTCTTGAATTCATCTGCGTGGGTTTATAGTGGCAAACAAACCACATCTCTGCATTGTTCTCAGAGTTAACTCTAGCAAATGCGTAGGAAAATCTAGGAAAATCAACACAGGTGAAACTTGAGAAGGCGTGACAGCTATTATTCCCAAATTCTCATCTTCTTCAAGATATTTTTGGTTGTTTGACTTCTAAGGGAGTTCAGTCAAACATGTTCATGGATGGTAAAAATACCCATAAACTGATCAAGCGTCATGCCGACAAATTGGCGTGTAACAGATTGCCCCCTAAAGTGCGAAGTCTGTAAAATAAGTTTAAAAGATTGAAGCGCTTTATCATTCCAAAGATCAAATCAGAGACAATGGTTGGAAATCTGCAAGGAACATTCAAGGATTAAATGCAAATGTATATCAATAATCATCACTGAGGTAGGCATTCACATACTCAGAGTAAAGCAAACTCAATGAAAAAGTATGAAAAAACCAAAATCATATAGATAATAGACATAGTATGGACGCAGCCAATTGCCATAAATGGGTCTACACAATCATGAATATAAAATCTCCTCGCAACCTGGATTGATAAAACTAGATCGAGGGTCTTGATCTCCATATCTCAATCCACAGTATGAAGAGTGAATGTTTTGAAGTCGAACATGGCAAAAACCACTTGATTACAGATCAGTGATGTGAACCGTTAACAAGTGCGAGAGAAACTACCAATAATGACAATGGTTCTCAAAGTACTTCCAGTACAATCTATGAAGTGCAAATAAGTGATCTGAAGTCAAACACTCATAGAATTGTTCGATCGAAGGCTAATGATGAAAACATGTCCTAGAAGGAAAGAAAACTGCCATTAAGGCATGCAAGCCTCAAGGTACTGAAAGTTTCTAGATCAACTTCCTAGATAATGAGTTGAAGTCGATAAGAAGTGACTCGTCATAGGAAAGCCTACAACATGAAACACAATGTCAAGTTTTGAAAATAGTTTGCAAAGACTGACTCAATGATGGTCGACGCAGTTGAAGGCTAAAATTCACGAAGGAACTTGAACTGAGGTTGAACTTATCTTAAACACATAACGAAACGAGATTTGACTTGGCAACGTTTGACTTAACGATAATATCGAAAACCATGAAGACTTTCAATGAGGTTCGATTAATTGTAATACAAATGGATTTCCCAACCCAAACATGAATGTGACGAAGTTTCGTGTTCAAGAGCGACATGCTACCTTTAGAAATGAAATATAAAATGGACACCTTTTCCCAATCTTCCCCCACCATTACTGGCAAGTACCTCTTTATTCTTTACAAGATTGAGGAGGATAACATATGCTTGGACTATAAGTTCAACCTTTGGATGAGTCCATCGAAGTATTTTAATGAACCTTAAGAAGGAATGGTTTGGCCCCGTTATACTTAACGAGTCCTATAATGTTTATTTTTTACGAGTCCAATAAAGGAGTAACTACTCGATGTCGTTTTCTTTTGAAGAGTTTGGAAAAAACACAAAAAATAAACTCATTAGTTCTTTTATCATAAAATTTTAACAAGCCGGAGAAAGTAAAACTCGATGTTTTTCAGTTTTAGAGAGTGAGAAGAAAAAAATAATTAGACTCCATCAGGCTCTTTTTCGTAAGTTTTAGTCCCTCAGGTCCGAAAAAGGATAAAATAATACAAGAGAGAACTCTATTGACCATGTTCGATCAACATATACCTTTTCGTAATAGTCCTAACTCGGTCTGTAAAAGGGGTAAACTTATACTAAGTGAACGGTTGTTCATTTACTTTTAGGAGTTCGAACAAACAAGTACTCGACAATCTTTTCATTTTTAAAGAGTCTGAAAAGGGCTTAAAAAGAGGACTATGATTTCGTTTTTTGTAATTTTTTAAGAGCATGAAAAGTGATAGTCTGCTAAATAGTCACAATGATTTATTCTTGTTTTTTAACCTAGCCTTCACATTTAAACTCAATAAATTGTTATAACTACTCAAAAATATAAAATTTTCCCTCATAAAGGTTTTAAATATAAAAATTATATTTATTTTTAGCTCAAAAACCCCATAAAAGTGGAAAAAGTAAATTATTTCTCACCATTTGTATTTTTACCATTTGAGAGCAGAGAAAGAAGTTTTTTACCACCAGACTTCTGGCACTGATACCGAGCTAACTGGTGGACAAAATCACAAACCGCTTCTTCCAAGTAGAAGATATCTCCCTTACTTAGCTTTTCCTCGGTTCAAATTTCCATTTTAAGCTTTCAGTTAATTTTTTGGGGCAAGGATTTGTCAAAAAAGGCGCCCTCAGCCCTGCATTGATTTCCTTCAATCAGGCCCATGCAGTTGGGTAAAATTTTCCATATGGAAAATCGCGGCCTGCGCAAGTATTTTTTGGAAAAATCTGTGCAGATACACCCTGTCTGTAAAACAGCGGCAGCGTAGGCGGGGAGGGCTTATTTTTTACAAGATTTGGACACCAAAAAGCATGAGATTGACCTTAAGAATGATTCTAATCTTTTTAGAATTGTCATTTCAAGTTAATTGACTACCCAAAATGGAGTGGAGGGAAAGAGAGCACTTGTGGCCTCCTGAAATACTGGCTCATTCCTGGGATGAAAGCTCAGGTAGGTATGATGACATGGATGGTAAGAACCTAGAATGTCCAGGAACAATGTTTTGTGATCGGAGATCATCACGTTACGATTGACGCTAATGACATTTTTTTCTTGATTGATCTTTCTCGTCGAGGAGTCGATATTTCATTGTTTGGACAGAGGACAAGAGGAGATACTACAGATGGGTATATACATTGCTTTTGTAGAGGTGCACCACCAAAAGATGGTAGAAATGATATTCAAACCATAGAGCTCTTGCCCCTGAGGACCATTACTTTCACTGTTAGCAAGTTGTGTGGCATCGCTGCATTCATTTAGCCACACGGGCACAGATGCAAACTGCCGTGGAATGCTGGGAATCCACGGTGTTCAATTGGTGCGAGGTAGTGATTATAAACATGAAGGGACAACTTACTTACATTGGATTTGTTGTTGGTTTAGCTGGTTGATTACGATGGTATTCCTTTAGGAAAGCCCATTAATGGTCTTGCATAAAATTTTAGTGGCGATTTGTACATTATTTACCAACAATATTGTATTGTTGGGATTGGTATCGGATTCAACAACGATTAGTTTTAGATAACTCGGGCCTAAAAGTTTGGGTTTGGAGATATATAATGATATCTCCATACCATGGATTTGACATAGTAATAATAAAGAGAGATTCGTCAACAAAGGAATCTTCTGCTACAGTGTCTATATCAATATGAGGAAAATCACACAATAGCTCAACGAAAACCAAAGATTTCTTTGATTTAGATCTTTCAAACTCTAAATCAAACTCTTTTAATATAACTATCCATTTGGAGTATTTGCCCACTAGCAATTGCCTAGTAAGAATATACATCATTGGGTTGCAATCTGAAATGACAGTGGTTTTTCGGAGAAGTATATAGTGACGGAATCCTTGAACAACTTGAACAACTTTCAAGGCTAGCTTCTCCACCTGTGCGTACTTAATCTCAGTTTCAGTGAGATTTCTACTCAAATAATAAATCACATGTTCGTTGCTAGAATCATCCTCTTGGACTAACAACATGCCAATAGTGGCATCAGATGCAGCGAGGTACAGAAAGTAATCTCGATGATAATCAGTTGGATGCAGTAACGGTGCATTGGTCAGTGCATGTTTTAATGCATCAAAAGCTTTATCGGCAAGCTCATCCCAAAAAAATGGAATGCCCTTTTTCAATAATCGAGTAAAACCCTGGGTTAGTTTGGCATAATTGTGGATGAATCTACGCAAAATGTTTGCTTTCCCTTGCAAACTCTAGCGTTGTGGAAGGCTAGGAGTAGGAAAAGTCAAAATTGCCTCTACCTTAAGGGGGTCAACAGGAATTCCCTCTTTCAAAACAATGAAACCTAGAAGTTGACCCGATTATACAAAAAAAAAACATTTGTGCGGATTCAAGCGAATTTTGTAATGCCTGCACCTAATGAAAATTGCTTTTAAGTGCAATGGGTGATCTTGCCTTTTCATTGAATGCGCTGGAAGGTCATCCAAATAAGGCTAAACAATATGCTTGATATCATGGAATGTATAAGACATTGCTCCTTGAAAAGTTGCACCAACATTTTTCAGGCCAAATGGGAGTTTGCAATAAGCAAAAGTCCCCCATGGGCATATAAACGCAGTTTTATACTCATCATCAAGGAGTATGTTTATCTGATTATAGCCAGAAAATCTATCCATGAATGAAAAAATGTCATTCCTGGCACAATCATCAACAATCTGGTCAATATATGGAGTTGGATAATTGTCCTTGGGACAAACTTTATTGATATCTCTGTAATCAACACATACTCGAATAGCTCCTTGCTTTTTATTAACATGTACAATGTTTGATACCCAATCAATCAAAGGAATGGGGTAAATGAATCCTGCTTTCAACAGTATTTCAACCTAGGTTTTGATAGCAGCAAGTTTTCGTGGATGTATAGGAGGTAATCGTTGTCTAACAGGCTTAGCATCCAGATAAGTTTTTAGTTCATGTACAACTATGCTAGCGTCGATTCCTGGCATTTCTTCGTATGACCAGGCAAAGATGTTGCAGAATTCTTGAAATAAGGCTTTATAAGTTTGAATCTCTTCTAAATGAAGCTCCTATATGAATATTTTCAGTTATCCCCGGTTTGACTGAGATGTCTATGGGTATCGTTCCCGATATGTTCCTTAAATTATGTTTAGAATCAGAAGAAAGGGTAGATATTGGACAATTAGGATCACTAAGAGTCTCAGATGAAAACATAGATGAGAAATTATTCTCAATTTTGTCAAAAGATGAAAAAAAGGTTGAACGATGATGATTATCTTCCCATGGCATTTTGTCCAATGTCATAACTTACATAATCCCTTCATCAGTTAAAAATCTGTGTTAAAAGGATCAAGCATAGAGATTGGTTCCAAGCGCGACAAATGAGAATATTCATCAATAATTGTATTCATTCGATTGTTTTCAAATGTTGATAAGTTGGAAAAGCACTTAATTGCCTCATAAGCCAACTTAAAAGGGCTACGAAGCATCTCACTGCCATATAAGACTAATTCTGATTCTGAAGGTACTTTCCACGGATCTCCCGATTCGAAAGTACTTGATGTAATCATGTTAATCTGGGCATCATTATAAGGGAAATTGGGTGGAGGGAATGTGAAAGTTTCCATCAAAGATGAGTCTTTGGGAAGACGAACACCAACTTCTTCATGCAGAGTCATTGATTTTCCAACAAAGGGCACACTACCAATGGAATTAGGATCTGAGGTATCTTAGGACAATTAATCTACCTTCACAATTCTTCCTTTGTGAAGAAACATGAGCATCCTAAAATATGACAAGACTACTACCACCATGGCATAAGTCCAGCTCCGACCAAGAGAAAGGTTATATTCAAGTTGAGCATCAACAACCTCAACTTCTATGAAACTGTTTTACCCTCTAATGCGATTGATAAATCATTAAAAATACCGTAAGGACGAAAATCTCTTCCATCAAAGGCTTTCAAAATTGTGGGAGATTGATTGATTGTCGGAGAACCTAAAGCTCTCCAACAGGTAATGGACATAATACATGTCGATGCTCCTTCGTCGATCATTATTCAAAAAACTCAGAGTTTTGACATGGACTGGTATCTGAAAATCCAGTTGGTGTGGGAGAAGTGGGACATGATTCTCAAGATTGAAAACAATCAAATTGGAGTCATGAGGATCTACTGCTCCAATGGTTGATAATAATAACTTCCTTTGTGTTGGACAAGTCTGCAACACTTCCAGAGCCAGCATTGCCGAAGGTGACATAGCCAAATCTTTGACGATGTTATAGTTCTGAGCAGTCCTAGCATGAAGGTTAAAGGTTGACTTTGGAAGCATACCCTTAGGAGGTAGACGAATTATCATATCAGGATTTGGTTTTTCAAGATGTAATGATTCAGAAGGAGGAGTAGATGTGAAAGTTTGACTAACTAGACTGGAGTCATCTCCATCTTCAACAAGACTCTTTGATGCATAATCTTTGGATGTCGTTACTACCATAACTTTGGAAGACATCATCATGATATCTGCAGATGTGGATGAGGAGGATTGGTCATGAGAAACCATTTTGCTACCTTGAGGAGGAAAGGGGTCCTTCAAAACAACAAGAGTGGGTGAACCTTTGATAAATTTAGAAACTTTGGCACGATGTGGGCACTTCGTGGTGTAATGATCTTCATCACAAATTAGGCAAGGATAACGAGGTTTCTTCTTTTCATCATATGGCTCGTTCTTGTTCGATTTCTCCTTTAGAATGAGTGTCTTGTTTAGCTTTCCCTTTTCCCTTTTTCTTATTTTCGAATTGCTTACCTTTGCTAGTAGATGATTCTACCGCGTTAATCTCCGAAGTAATTTCGGGAGAATGATCTTCTTCAGGTGAATCAGATAGAGCCAAAATCCGAGTTTTTTAGAATTCTTCTTTTTATTCTTAGATTTTTGGCTCAAAAAACCAATTATACCATCAGTGGCATGTGATCCTATAAGGGATAGATTAGTTTGACCAGTGCGAGGTAAATCTAGGTTCTTTTCATACAGAGTACCAGATTGAGTATAAAAACAAGATCAAGGTATTGAACACAAGCAATTACTTGCTCCTTAGTTACAACACCTCCTTTGGAAACATCTTCAGTTATTACTGGTAAAAGAGATTTTATGAACCATTTGGCCAAAATCTGGTCTGGAATGTAAACTTTAACCAAACGACGTCTTCGTCTCCATTCATGAATGTGATCTGAGGTATGGGTTGATGTTGACTATTTTAAAGAGGTTAAAAGTTCAGTTCCATTATCATATCGAATGGGCAAACGAAAATGGGTCAAAAAAGTTGTAGCAAGGGCTTTAAATGTACTGAGGGAAGCTCACGATAATTCTACATACCATTTGGCTACCGAACCAATTAAGGTACGTTGAAAATGTCATAATCTAATAGAATCATTGATTAATGAGTTCCATCATAACATGGTTTAATGGGTCTTCGCCTTACTTACCTTCAAACTTAGGGATGTCACTGGGCAACTTAGTAGGAATGGCTGGCCAAAATGGTAAATAAAGAAGAGGATCATTAGTTAATCGAGAGAGGTCAGGCAAATCCAAAGTTGCAATGAAAGGCAACTGGCAGTTAGGATCCTGAGGTGTATATTGATAACCCTGAGGGACGAGTCCTATACCAGCAGGAGGATACCCAAGATATCCTGGAATAGCCTAAGCAGTTGGAATCTGCATACCTCCTGGATATCCAGGATGATTCATACCGTATTGCGGTTACATAGGTACTTGAAACGTATGACCTGGGTACGATTGATTCTGAAACAAAGGACTCTGACCCATTTGACCTTGAATGAACTGTCCTTGAAAGGGTTGATTTTGCAAAGGTTTCCCTTGAAACGACACTTGCATATATGGAAAACTAGGCTGTACAACAGGTATTTGGGGTATGGACAGAATTGTAGGAATAGATTGAACATCAGATACCTGAGCAATAGATTGAACAAGTGGTTGCACCGTTACTTGTGATGTAAGTGGGACAATTACTTGTGATAATCTTGGAATGGGAGTTTGAGGTGAACTTGGACTTGGATTCTAAACAATTGTTGGTACAACAGACTGAACCAATGTTTGAGGAGTAGTACTCGAGACAAGACGCTGGAGTGGTTGTTGGGTAGGTGTCAATGGATTAAGCTATACAGTTGGTTCGACTTGAAAAGACATACCTTGAAAAGTTAATTGTTGTGTAGGTTGTCCAATAGGTTGAACAAGTTGATACATGGTCACTTGAGAAGCAACTGGGATTCACCATTGATTTAACGAAGGGTTCCAGATTGTATTCGTTGGAGGGTAAGGCATTCCAATGGCAGGTTGAGGAATAACAGGTTGACCAAAACCGGTTTGAGGCATTTGAGCATAATTAAGATAATTTCCAGTAGG
>APFE031744565.1:33471-47264 GCA_000404065.3 Pinus taeda | reverse complement strand
TCTGCCAAGATTAAACTGTTTGGACAGACTTACAATCTCTATATTCTAAAACAAGAAATTTAAACCTAGGGAGACCAAAATTAAACTGTTTGGACCTCCCTTTAACTAACAGTAGCAATACCAAGAAAACTTTACAAAATCTGAAGGCAATTAAATGGACTTGAAGTAGCCTTCTTCATATGGAGACTGTTTGAGCAAATATGGAGCATTGCAGCAAGCAAAGTACAACATATTTGGCCTGTGAAATGCCAATCATGAAATATGAATACCTGCTGCAGCAGGAGCTAACAGATGGAGATAGAAAGTGCCATTACATCTTACAATCTCAATATACAGGAGTATGCTTAGCTTCCATTGGATTACAATGTTTGGCCTAAGATCAAGAGTGCAAAAGACAAGTAGATTCTAGATTGATCCCATACAATCAAACCGAGGCCATGGTTTCCTGTGAAACACTCCACTCAAAAGAGGAACTTGATTCTATTGTTGCTTTAGATGATTTAATGGTTATTTAGACTGATGGTGAATATTTGAACAACACAATAGACAACATCAAAGATAAATTATTGGAGGTTTATTTTGAGGGACTAGACTTGTGTGATGAGCTAATTTGTGTAGTCAATGAAGTAGTTAAGGTTCCATACAGTGAAGCAAATTTTTGGTTTCATAGTGGTTGTGCAGATAAAGATTTATCTAAGGTTCCTGGTATTTCAATAACTTTAAAATAATGAACCAGAAGCTTCAGTAGTTTGGAAGTTGTGAAGGATCAAGTACCGTATATATGCTCAATTGGTAGATAGCCATATGTGAATCTAGAAAATGGTAAACTAGAAAGCTTTATATTGGAATATAAAAGAGAATTTTCCACAATCAGAAGGCTTGATAACCTGTGAAGGAATTGTGTGTTTCCTTCATATTTTTTTTTTGAAATGGTTTTGCGGAAATGGTCTTGATACTATCAGTGCTATTCCTTCTTTAACTACTTAAAATTCCAATGATTTGTGTGATCATTTTAACTTTGTAGTCAATGAAGTAGCTGAGGTCCCATACAGTGAAGCATATTTTTGGTTTCAAATTGGCTACACAGACAAAGATTTATCCAAGGTTCCTGGTAATTTAATAACCTTAAAAGAATGCACCAAAAGCTTCTGCAGTGGTGAAGTTGCGAAGGATCAAGCACCTTATATATGCTTAGTTTGTATACAACCATACACTAATCTAGCAAATGCTACAAATTTGCAAGGTCAAGCATATTTCCTGGATAGAACATTGTCTAAGGATTCTTCTAGTAGGGTAGATCTGGAAAGAAAATAGAATGTTTGAAGAAGTCGATGAAAATTCTATTAGCAATTATGGATTTGGTAGTAAAAAGCATAAAGTTGGTTTAGAAGATTTCCTTGAAGGTCATAAAAATAAGAAAGGAAGACCATGTTCCCTTGTGAAAAGAAAGGGGAAACCAGGCAATGGTTCTGAATGCAGGTGCTTCCTGCTACTCCAAGAAAATTAAAGGATTTATCTTTAGGCCAAGTTAAGAGAATTGTTCGATCGGCTTTGTCCTGGATGCATGGTGACCCCAAACGAAAAAGTTTTATGTTGGAATAGAAAATAAAATTGTGTTGTTTGTTGTTACATGAGGTTCTAAGGTTCTAGGTTTACAAATTTGTTTTTGTTTTGGAATGGGCTTATTGTTGTCATTTTGTATACTTTGAAAGTAGGAGATAGCTGAAGTTGAGTTGGAAGAACATTTTTTTGATAGATGTGAAGAGAAATTGTTGTATCTTAAAATGATGAAATATTACTCTTATGTCCTGGATTGTTCATTTTCAACTTTGATAAATGTTTTGTTAGAAATAGTGGTTTGTTGTTATATTAAAATATTTATTTTACATTTAATGCCAAATCCATAAGGGATTTTCTATCCCATCCACACTACTTTGTGGACGTTTTTAGTTCCAACACAAGATAATTGTAGTATCTTAGGCATTTTCAACTCCAAGACAAGAAAATATAATTGTATTATTGTTTGACAAAGACCATAAAAGTAGGTTAGTGGGACTAAAAAGTATGGCGTGTGCAATGACGAAATTACAAGTGGTTGATAAGATGCACAAACTGTCACAAAGCCTTAGAAACCAAAAAAAAAAAAAAATCAATTGCATATTGTAGCATGTTGACAATGCATGGAAACCAAAGTCCTTGATCCTTAGCCCAAATTGATATTTTTAAACCCACTGCAAAGTGTGTGTGTCAGTATTTCTCTCTCTCTCTCTCTCCCTATATATATATATCACATGTGAGAATCATGGCATGAAACATGGAGATGTATACCAAGAAACTCTGAAAACTTCCTGAGAAGAATACAAATTAACAAAAAGACGAGTAGTTATGATCATGTGACAACTGGAGATAAAAAAACTTTAAATTAACATGGATGCAAAAGACTTACATAGATATTCCTATTTGATATACATTGTATAATTAGATAAGCCAATTCACATCGTTTGGGGAAGATATAAACCATAATGCTTCAATTATCACAAGTGAGAAGTGGTATTAAGCAATTGAAATAAACATAGATATAGTTGTTGTAGAATTAATTGGGCGGAAATTTAAGCTCACACACAATCAATGCAATTGATATAATTTCCATGGGTTTTATAGCAATCTCCATGTGTTTGGGGAAATTCAGCTTGGTCTCTCTACATCATGCCTCTTGGGAAGCAAGTCTCATCAGTTGAAAGGATAAGTTATAAAGAGAATGCAGCGATTGCCCTATCAAATGATCCAAGTGCAAAGTCAAACACACTTGAAAGTATTCAAAAATACATAAACATGAGAGTGCCTCACCATTCCATTTCATTTCTCACCTTAGGGGTGAAATTTACCTCATTTGTTTTTGTATGGACTTCTCATGATGGATGTAATCTCTAGTCACTTTGACTTAGGTGGATATGTGACATCATTGTGATCTCAAGTTCAAGTTCGCTAAATTGACATGTTTAACTTCTAAAATATAGTCAATTTGTTGTGTCCTTAAGTGAATATACTCTGAATAATCTATCTATACTGATTTTAGGCTATAAAAAACCAATTTCTTTATCCAAACAATTCTCCAAAACTAACTTTCTTTTTAAATAAAATAATTCATATTTATAATTTAAATATTCAATTAAATTGCATAACATATCACATATTCTTTCATCAATGCTACTCTTCCCTATGCTACCATATTACGACATTTCCTTTACAACATGTGGTACAATTGCTAATTATATTTTTTTCTCTTTCTTAATTATGATAAATCTTTATTATCACAATACATACACATATTTTAATATAAAATGTAATCTCCACATTTAATGTGGATCAAATTTATCACAATATCCATTACAATCCATAAGTGATGACCTTCTTTGTTGATTCAACGCACAATATCCATTACCATCCATAAGTGATGACCTCTTTTGTTGATTCAATGCACCACTATATTTTTTTTATTTTTTAAATGAAATATATTTTCTTATTATATATTTTTTCATAATAATTTATCTTAAATTTATTTTCGAAGAAAGGATACATTAAAACTATTTCAGATGGATATTTTAAAGTATTAATTAACTTATTTTTTAATTTTTAGATATTTGTTTCCATTATTAAACTTTTTTAATTTATTTCCACATAAATTAGGAGAAAGAAAAGGATACACAAATTTTAAAGTAATAAAAATATTTTAAGGTAACATAACATATTTTAGTGTTTATTATTTCATTAGTATTTACATATATATTTAAATTTTAATATTTATTTAGTAATTAATTAACTATTATATTATGTTAGTAAAATGACAATTATTTTTCCCAGTAAGGTGTACAAGAGAGTGTGTCTCTCTCTTCAAGATGAGTGTCGATGTACCTCTGGTTGATTTCCATGAAGTGTTGGATGCAGGTAGTTAGTGTGGAGGCCATAGGTATGTGTGCCATTAATTGTTTTAAGATTTGCTTCCAGAGGAGGGATGTTCGTTGGAGGTGGTGTCAAGGGTTTGAGGGCATGGGTTTTACCTCTTCCTCTAGTTCTAAGAGCTCCTTTCACGCTCCTTTATGCACGCATGGTTGATGGTCGATAGTTGTGTAGTTATACTGGGAAGTGGAGGCACTATGTTGGTTAGCAATCCTTGCTTGGTGAGTCATTCTCTCTACGCCTCAGTGAACTATAATTTTCTTTGGTTCTAGAGGTCAACAGTCTGGTTTCTGGGATATGGATTTATCACCTTTGTTATAATTGTTCCTTTTCTGGTCGTATTTGTTCAATTATCGTATCAGCTCTTGTCATTGTGTTTATATGTCCATTCGACGACTTATATTGTTATGGGGCTTCAATTTGGAGGTCTTGTCTTAGTCTCTTGGCATGGTGCTATGTGGTTTACGTGATATTTTTTGTATCAAGTGTTGTATTTGGAGAATTGGGTTGTCACTTTAGATGTGTAGTGTGTTTCTTAGTCTTCTAGGATGGGGTCCTGTTGAATGGTATAGTTGTGATGAATTTCTTGTCTTCAGAACTAGTCATCAATGCCTCACTCCTTGTCCTTCAGATTCCTTCATTAGGTGTTATTCCTTCTATGGTTATTCCTTTTATCTAGTGTCCTAGGTTTTAATGGCTCCTCACCAATGTATGCCCAACCGTCGAGGTGGTGAGTCTTTTGCTAGATTCAAGAGGTCTCATCCCCTACGAACCTTCTCTTATCACTCATTTACCTCTGCTTTTGATTCGGTCTCATTGGAGGTTTGTCGTGAAATCTTGTACTTGGAGGATTTGGAAAGTGGTGACCATCCAAACGATTCATATTATAAATTGGTTGGTGTAGGTGTTAAGTGGTTCCCAAATTTGGGTCACTTTCGTAAGAGGAGACTTTATTTTCTCAATTCTCAAACTTTGAATCATCAAACCTCCACCTTCTTACGTCTTATGTTCAGGGAGAAGAAGATAGAGAATTTTATTGTTTTCTCCTCCTTGGAGGACCTCAAGCGTATGGTTCGAAATTTGTGTTTCTATCTCAACAATGTAGACTCTCATTTGGTAAAGGTTGAGTCTTGTTTAGTTTCAGATTTTGGTTCCATCGAATTCACTAATCCCCCTACTCATAGTGGGCATACGCCCGTTTTCTTTTTGTCAGATCATGACTCATCTGAAGTGGACAAATGAAGTTTGCAACTTTCAAGTTCACTTTCTGGTGAATGCAATTACAAGTTTGGTGGGTGTTTTGATTACTTCAAGCTTTGGTTTTGGTCTATGTGACTATGTATGGTGTTGGCAATATTGATCTCGTCGGGGGAATCTCTATCGGAAGTTCATCTTTTATTCTCTTTGGATACCGAGTGCATGTCAGTGGGGCACTGTAGCCACTTCTGGTCTCTCAGCATTGACATTACGAAAATGTGTAAGGCGTTGGCAACATTGCCCATGATTTTGGGTTTTTTCTGCTAATATGTTTTTATGGCTCTCAGGAATTTCTTTGTTCGAGCTTGCATGAGTACTGTGGGATTCTATTTTGGCAAGTGTATGTACTTTTGTTCTGTTTTAGGTTCTGGCAAGAAATGCTTGTGGTTTTTTTTTTATTTCTCCCAGCATAGTGTTTGGCTGATGATCATGGTTAGTTTTCTTGGGATAGTGTTTTTCTCACTAATTTTGACCGAGTTTGGCCCTGTCTCTCTAATGTAATCAATGATGTACTCCTCTTTTCGTTAATGAAAAGCAATGATGCTTATTTACAAAAAAAGATGATAATTATTTTATAGATATTTAATTAATTAAACTAATATTGATCCATATTAACTTTGGATCTAACAAACACCTAAAGAGAACAAATATTTTGTGTTGCAAACCTCTTTTAGAGTGAAAAGAGATTTGATCCCTCTCGACATTTTGTAAATTCTGCGTTAAAATAGATCTAATGTAGTTTAATTATTAATTATTTATTATTATTATTAATTATTAATTTTTATTTTTTTTTATTTTTTATGTAATTTGGCATAATTAATATTAAATTAAAAATTACTTTTATTTTATTGTTATTTTATTTTTTATTTTATTCTTGTGTAATTTCACCGAGTAAAAATGTTTACACAACATAGCAAGATAACACAAGACAAGGCGTCTCTTCCACACTAGCTAGAGAGTGCCTTTCAACATAATAATTAATCAAAATAGTATAAAAATAATTAGTACAAATTTACTTTCATTATAACCCAAAATCAAATCCTTACAATTACGAACTTGATTTCTCGATTAATTACATCAATATTTAAGACTTATTTTATTGAAAAGAAAAAAATAGACATCCATCATTAATTATAATAGAGAGGAGTTACATAATCTTGTTTTTGTGTACTATGAATCCAACAACATCTTCCAACATTACAAATATGTATCCATGATCTAGAAAGGCGCTGAGGGCACACAAGAACCAAAATATCAAAAAAATTATCAGTCAACCAACATGGTCCAACATGATATATCCCATAGAGCCAACAATAAAGAAAACCACAATCAAAAGGAAAGAAATCAAACAATACAAAAGGTTTGACACAAAGCCAGATAATGGAAAAACAAAGTGATAAGGGAGGAGGAAATCAAAACTCAAAGGATCTCGCCCCACACACAATACCATCAACCGGATGTTTTAAGTGCATCAACCTTGGGAGGAGAAACTCTATGCTTAGAGAGGGCGTCAGCCTCAAAGTTATGCTCTCGATAAACATGTTGGAGGGAGATCTCAATGAATGAGGGAAGAAAGGACTTTATTTTCTCTGTCCAATTATATAAAGATGGAACCTCAAGAGCATTTCTCCCCTGAATCCATTGGATGATGGATTTTGAATCACCAACAACTAAAATTTTCTTTGTAGCTAAACAAACAACACATTGGATCACCACCAAAGGGCCAACTTTTTAGCCCTACAATTGGAACCAGGACCTCCATACCAGAAGCACTAAAAGGTTTTGGTAGGGTTTAACTTAATAATAACACTGCAACCACATTGGCTTCTGAATGAAGCCCCATCAAAGTATCCAATAGGATATGAACCTTCCAGATCAATTAAGGACACAGAGCATTGGGAGGGTGAAGGATTCCAAGGGCCAATCTCTTGGAAGCATGCAACTATATTGAGACTGGAGCCCAACACTTATGGGGATTTATTCTCGAAAATGCATCTATTCTGAGCCATATATCCCTAAGCGTATACAACAGAACAATCCTATAAGCCCTTTGTCTTGTGGCCTAGGAAATCCCAAGTGGCAACCATATAAACACAATTCAAGAATAGGTGAGCATTGTCTTCAAAAGCCGACATACAAAGTGGACATCTCCCAAGACCTTGAAAGACCCTCTTTATCATATTTTCCCAAGTCAGAATATGATTATGAAGAGCCAGGGAGGTGAAGCATTTGTCAAGTTTGAGTGGAACATCCCACTTCCACATGAGAGTTGTCCAATCTGCAAAGGGGCCAAGTTGGTTTTCATAGAGATATGAGAATATACTTCTTTTGTAGAAATGTATCAGGCAACAACATGGCCACCCCACACCAACGTATCATATTCCTGAGATAGTGATATTCCAGCCTTGCATAAAATATTTCGATAGAGTTCCCATTCGACCTCAAATTCCTCTGAGAGGCCAATCTCCTAGAAGTGTGGCCGAGTAGTTGAAGAAAATGGAGAGGGTCTGCTAGTGCTCAGACTGACAATGTACACAAACCCAATAAATTAAGGGAATGAATAACATTCGCTGGAAGGATATGATTGCCATGCATTCCCTTAATTACATCCAAGCCAATAAGAAACTTTTGTCTGTTGCCAACCAGATTCTTCACCATCCACGTCTCAAGGACATCTACTTGTTGAGAGAAAGGAGACATTTTCTTATCTATAAACCACCTTGGATATCCTAATGGTTGACCCTAATCTAGGTGGATGATAATTACCATAGTTAATAATTATTTTTCTACCAATATTTGTAAAATCATGGATTATATTTGTAATATGCATGATAAAAAAACAAAATAAATCATAATAGTGAAGTAATAATCTAATCACAAGATGATTTAGTTTTTACCATCATATTCACCCATGGATTTTATAAATCATGGTAATTACCCATGATATTTTGAAATGGAAAAGGGGATGACTTTCAATGGAAAGACAATTGTAAGAAAATATAAATACAATAATTCACTCAGAGCAATGTATGTTTTTTCTCATAATGTAGTCTCATGGTATATTATCAATTCAATAAATATTTGAGTTTGTTTCTACTATTTTTCTACAGTACCTCTCTTAATCATGATGCCATATTCTGAGTTATTTTTATAATTTGTTTTGCAATATTTCTCTCACGCATTGTGACATTCCTTTGTCACTTGTGAAGTTGCATTTTTTAAACAACTTGGATCACACCAATATTAATGCATCATATTTCATGAGAACTTTGTAGTCAAGCACGCATGGGCCAGAGTAGTACTAGGATGGATGACTTTCTGGGAATTTTTAGATTTTATTCTTTTGTCACTCTCTAAATCTCATTCCTCCAATGATCCAGATTAGACCCACCAAAATAACTCTACAAATTAAAGCAACTGCAACGAAATGATGCTCAATTATGCAACCATATTTCTTTCTTTTTAATGATTTAAACATAATAATAAAACACACCAATTAGATTCTTTAACTATGACATTAAAACACCAATTGGATTCTTTAACTATGAAATTAAACTTAACTACAACAGAAAAGACACACGCATTGGACACAAAATTTACCCCTAAAACCAAATACAAGAAATGATGGATTGTACCATTGTCTTCTTGCCCTGTGGGGATTGCAATATAGATAACAAAGTTCTCCAAATTTATTGCAAAGCTATGATATAGTATGGTCTTCTACAATGCACTACAATATGTTCATGTCTCTCTACTCTATTAATATCTCATCCACACTCTTCCTCATGTTAAGGTAAATAGTTAATGACTAATGAAAATGTCAACCCTTTTCCATCCTCATGCTAGGTTTTCACTAGCTATAATTAGGGTTTGGTGGTTTAAAACCCTATTGGAACCTCCATGATGCTTCGAAAAGCCTCAAGTGGTGACCATTTCAACTCACCATAATTCAAATATGAGTTAGTAACATGTGGGAATATTTGGAATGTTACCTTGATAGGGGCATAAATACAAACTCCCTTTTGTGTAAATGAACCGTTTTTGAAAAGTTATTGGCCCATAGAATGCAAAAATGTTCTAAGACCTAGGTCTTTAGCATTTTAGAGCCTAAAATTCCACTTCTTTGGCCCTCAAATGAAGGATTTTCCATTTTGGTCAATTAGTATGATTTTTAGGTTCCAACCCAAGCTAGTTCTAAATGCAATATTCCCTTCCCTAAAGCATCAAGAAGTGATATGGTAACTATGAAGGTCCATTTCAGACCATTTTCTCTCTCCATTCCAACATTAACATTTTGGATGCCATGCATATTGGTATGATAGTAGTTATTTTTATAGATTGATTGTTAAGAGTTCTAGATGGCAAATTTTTGGATCGATGCCCACTATGAGGACTAATTGTGGCTAGATTGGTGATTGGTCATGGTGACACTAGAGCACTTGTTTGAGGACTTCATATCAACATGTTTTGCTGATTTTATAGTTGTACAAACTTCATCACTCTTTTTTATTGATGGACCATAGAAACACTCTCTTGACACTTTTTCATGGTTGTGACTCTTGTTCATTTTTTAAATAAGTGTGGGGGAAGGGGGGAGATGCTTTTATGATGGTAAGCCCATCTTGTCCCTTTGGTGCTTGCACCATTTGTCAAACCTTTCAATTGTCTTTCCCAAACAGCACATGATTAGATCTCGTTGTCTCTTGATTAACCTTCACCTCTTACCTTAATTGCATATTTGTCAAATCACCTTCCTCTTTAGTAGGACTCTTGGTTTGCATGATTGAGGCATTTGTTAATCTTCAATAATTTCTTTAATAGAAGCTTTGATGTGCGTTCTTCAACTTCAATATGCTCCTAGATCCATCAAACCCTAAAATGTCATCCAACCTTTGTTGTTGAAACCCCTATAGAATTTCCAACTTAAATCTCAAGACAATCTACATGACACCAATAGATAGTCCACCTCTCTAGATCTTGGTGGAAAACCTCTTCTAGATAGAATGACATTTCTCATGCCATCTACAACTCTTCCAACCAATCCTCTATCCGGAGCTTCTTCTCTTTATCCTCAGATGGTTGGAGAATTGCATATTTGATGACAAATACTTCAAAGGAGGGTTGTAGCTCCTAGCAAGAGGGCCATCGAGTTGTAAGGCTCTTTTCCCTGTACCCTCTTCCAAAAGCACTATATTTTTCTTTTTATTCACACTAATAGTTTATATCTTATAGGTTGGTTATGCTTTCGGTTTTATAGAAGTATCCTTATCAATCCTACTTTGTATCGTCACTTTTGTACTAAGAAAACCAATTGACCTATTTTTGGTCATTAGTTTGGCATTAATAAACTTATCTTTCTCATCTTTTATGTCAAATTTTGAAAATTGTTCTTCGACAATTTGCCTCTCTACTCAAGCCATTCGTGCGTATGCTTGTTCAAACTTGTCTTTGCTTCACCAAGGAGAAGGTATTTTGTAGGAACATTTTGAAGTAAGATTCTATGGTTAAACTTGTGTTTCCTTCATGGTTCCAAAGTGGTTTGTGTGGTGGCAATTTGGATGCCATAATTTTGCAAGAATCTCCAATGAAAGCTTGTTGGCACCTTGTCGTGGTCAATGTTTTATCAATGAATTATATTCCCTACACAATTAAAGATGAAGCAAGGATTATTGTAATGTCGATTTGGCCTTTATTCCTATTTACCACATATATCTCAATTGTATATTAAGGGGGGAATGTTGGGATGTGATATTTACTTTGTCAAATATGTAATGACATCATAGTAACTACATGTGGTCTCTACACATGGTCTCAAAGTTGTCATTTATGCCAACTTTCCTTATTCATGTACCTAAGTCAATCTTAAGAGGGGATGTTGGCATTCTATTGGTTAAGCTTGACTTGTCTTATAACTTCTTAAGAGTCGACTCTATGGTCCTCGTGGGTTACATTCATACACCCTGTGTGGTCAATTTGTGACCACACTTGGTTTTGGCTAAGGCCTATATCAATACGCCAATAGTCCTATACATGAAGTCATTAACTCATTTGTAGCCATTCTCATACATCATCAAACTAATATGTAAGATCATATCTTAAGGGTCATTTGTAGCCATTCTCATACATCATCAAACTAATATGTAAGATCATATCTTAAGGGGTACTTGTGGGCTACATTCATACACCCTATGTGGTCAATTTGTTACCACATCTAGTGTTAGATCAGGTCTACATCAATATAACGGTACTCCTATATATGAGGGCATTGACTAATTTGTAGTCATGATGACACATCATCAAACTAATCTGTAAGAACATATCTCATGGTAAGTGACACTTCTTATACCCTTACACATCTCATGTACTGATTTATCTTTCTATGAAGTTTGCTAACTCTTGAAATGGGTTTATAATGTTAATCACACGTAAATGATATCCAGTAACATTTTTAACGTATTGGCTTCCAAAATTGCTTCCATGGTGAAGAGGTGATTTTCACCATTTGAAATCCCAGAGCATGTTAATAGTTCAGATCGATTAGATAAACCCCTTTCTCCTCTTGCATAGTTAACCATCTTATTTGTTGCATACTTGCTTGTCTTCTTCTCAAGTCTTCTATCAGGATTACAAGTTTCAGTCTGTTCAATGTTTTGAGGCAGACCATCAAAGTGAATTTTTTGCCTCTCTTTTTGTCCTCTCACTTCAGATGCAGAGGTTACTAGAAGCTAATTATTTTCAAGAGATTTTGGATTCTGTCATCTCAAATTTTGGCTTGCTAAGTGCACTTGGGAACCATAGTGAAGAGCGGACTAATTAGTAAAAATGAATACAACAGTAGCAACAAGTTTACAACATCAAAATAAGAGAGACATTGATATGACTGTAAGCAGAATATTACGATGAGCAGCACAATAACTCCGTATACATTAGGAGAACTCTCAAATAACCCAAGTACAGAAATATATCAAAATCATTAGTTCGTGTATACAATAATAACATATTGACCTCCTGACTTATTTTCTATGTAGGCTCACTACCAAGCCAACCTACTATTTACATACTACATTTGACAACATAAATACACCCACTAGGCTCGTAATTAAAGCAATTCAAATAGTGTTAGCTTCATTAAAATATACATCTTTTATGTGAATACACGAAGTGGGTGACTCTTCCTATTCCATAATTAGAGACTAATTAAAAGTCTAAACTAAACTTAAGTCATAATAAGATGACTTTATTCCAAAGTGTACTTCCTAACTTAACTAGCTAAGGTACTTGGTATGATTATTAGATATATACTCTAATGCCCTCCCTCAATGGTCATATCACACAATCGCTTGTCACGAAACATAACAAGCTTATTTGAACGATTACAAACTTATCTGGGCCAACCAAGTTTTAGAAAGAGTCTGCAGCTCACCTCTGAGTAGCACAACTGAACATCAACAAAGTATGGTTATCATGTCTATGCATCACATACCTCTTTTTAATGTTACCATGACACAATAACTCTACCAACAAACCTTGTATCTTCCATGGTTTATACAAATTCATCAACCATCCGATCATCCACTGACTCATTAGCCAAGTAGGAAACAATAACGGCTGAAAAATTTGGCCTACCTACCATCAACGAGGAATCTCATTTTTCCTCCAATAAATGTCCTTTACCTACATCTTGGTAGCATAAGATATGAATGCTGAAAAAATCAGGCCTTCTGAACCTACAATGACCTATAAGGAGCCCAACTTGTCCATTGTACCTCTAGCTGGCTGCTGAACTTCATCATTTTTCACGTAAATTTTATGATTCCACCAGCAAAATTGAACTCCTGTAGCTGATAATATTATGTCTTGCTTTGTGTAGAAACAATTAAAGTTTTCTTCAACTCATCATTTTTAGCAACACAAAGAACTGATGAATTTACTACTACAGTAAATAAACAAAAGTAAACATGTTCCTGCTGCTTACCTTTCCTTGTAGGTCTCCATCTTGGTCATTCTTCTCTCGGTTGAGGAAGCCCCTCCAACCACACATTTTCCAAAGTGTTGCTGTACCACTTTCATCTGTATTTCTCAGTCCTCTCAAAATCAGGGTTTTTTGCTCCTTGATTTGGTGTTATTTTTGCCTCTTTTTCAGTATGTGCAACTTTTACATCTATTGCTAATGGCTCCCTTTTTCCTACAATTTTATGTCTCGCAAGATTGCTGACTTTCCGACCAGCCATCACAATCAATTTCAGATCTCGTTTGAACTGAAAATTCTTGAGTTCTCATCCACAACCACATCTCTACTAACATTGATATCCAATAATTTATAGGCCTTAAATTGTTCGTTATAACCAGCAAACATCAGTTCTCTCTAACTTTCATCTAATTTTGATCTATTCTCAATTAAAATAAACCAATGTGAGCAGTCTCGGAATCGACAATAAATCGGCAAGGCAAAAGAGCGAAGAGTTTTAACCGGATCGGGAAAAAATCAGTGAATTCAATAAATAAAGATATACACATATTGAATTTAAAAAAAAAAAAAAAAAAAAAAAAAAAAACATTTTTCATTGATATTCAACAAA
>APFE031744565.1:0-26193 GCA_000404065.3 Pinus taeda | reverse complement strand
ATACTTTTTTTACCTTATTTCCACACGTTTCGTGAAGCTATTATAATTTTGTATTGTTATATTGTGATACTGGTAGAGTTTAATGTTCTTGTAGATGCTTGAAGATAGCATTTCTTATTTTTTGAGTGATGGGAATATTTTCCATAAGTTATAATTAGCTTAACCTACCATATTTCATCTTTCCTTTATCAATTATCACACTTATGACATTTATAGAGTTTCCTATAGAGGTTATAGGTATTCTTGTAGAGTAAATAATTTCCTATCAAACAAACACGAGAGCTCTATTTTTGCATTATTCTTTATGACTTCATTTAGGTTGTTTATCAAGCACCTCAATTAGTCAATGTAGCATGGTTAAATGAACACTGAGGAATTGAATAATAATTTGTCATAGCAACATCATTGCTCTTAGTATCACAGACCATCCTTTTTAGTTTTTCTTAATGGATTTCTTCACTTTTGTGAAACAGTAACATAACATTATTTTTCTTGCAACATAGTATATTTCCTTGAGTTACATTGGGGTAGTTTGGATTCTTTCATGTTTACTTTCATTCACTTTTGTTTTCGCAACCTTGTTTCCTTTTATTCTTGGAACTTTGATTTCACAATTTCAGCTCCTACACTTAGGTTCGTGAATCCTAACATCTTGCCAAACTAGATTAATTAAAGTGAAAACTAATTAATTACCACTTTCTAACTTGATCAAGAAAGTAATATTTATCATAGATTATTGTGTATTAAAAGAAAGGAAAAAATATAAATTGTATATATAATGTGTGATACCTCTTCTACATTTATGAACCTCTTATGAAACCAGCTCAAGAAAAGATGGAAAAGAGAGATCAACGCCTTAGAATTTAGCCTCTTCGAGGGGGAAACCTCCTTTACGTGACATAAATGAACAATTATTCGATGATACAAATGAAAAGATCTCCTTTCTATATATAGGAGTCTAAGGGGTCATAACATAATCAGAGCCTACATAACAATAATAATGCAAGGGCAAAATAATAACAATAGTGGGCTTCTATGGGGCACAATAGTAACAATATGGGCACTACATGGGTACATCAATATAATAAGTGGGTTGTACTAATAACAATAAGGGGTTACTCTAGTAGTATAGGGGCCTAACAAACTCAATGTTGCTTCCTGCAACAGTCTCACAGCTCCCTCTTAGAGTTGATTCCTGTGCACACTCTAATCCAACCGCCCTTCAAGGTAGCTCTAATACCATGTTGGAATTTCCTTGCATATCTAAGTTAGGTCTATGACTTATCTAAGCACATAAACGCACTAGAGATGCCCAACCTTAAAACAGCTTTGCACAGCGAAATATAACAACAATGAGATCAATAACAGTACATAGTATTTATTGCCCAAAACACATTCCTATTAGTCCTTCAATAAGAAAACCCAAGGGCTCCCATACCAGGGATCATGGCACTTTACAAACCCTAGTACAATGCTATAATACAAGTCAATCCTTTGACCGATACAACTAGGGCTAAGGCCAATTCCTTTTGGTCCTCATTTGCCCAACATACAATACACCTACAACTATCAAACCACATAGGTGTAGAAATAGTTAGCGCTTAACCAGCCTACAATAACTCATCAAACATTAAATGCATACATGGGTATGATCCTTTAGCCTATGGTCCTTAGCTTGTTGTTGTCCCTTGCAACCAACCCTCCTGTTGTCACCTTGTTGCTTCTTCAAACAACCTTATAGCCCTGAATACCTTGTTGTCACGCCTCTGTCTTACCTCCAGCATGCTCAAGAACCTTCTTGACGCTATACAACCCTATTTAGCAGCCCCTTTTCTTGTTGTCAAGGTCACTAAACCTACTTTAATGGCCTTGGCCTACTTCCTGAGTCCTGACAAATTGTGGCCTAATACAGGCCCTCGCCCTTGTCTACCACACCTTGACCTTGTCCTACAATCCCTCGGCCCTATCTAGAACAAAATGCAGCCTTCTACAACCCTCTACAACCTGCCTGCAGCCCTATCTGGAACAAAATGCGACCTTCTGCAGCCCTCTACGACCTGCCTGCGTCCCTCCACTTCAGACCTTGTACTCCATAGATCAACCTCTTCCTTGCTTGGTTGTGGCCTCCTTAGGCTTGCCAAAACATAGAAACTCAACCTCTTCCTTGTTGCAGCACCTCTAAGGTTGTCTAGGCTATGTCTCTTCTATCCTTCTCACACAAGTGAAGTCCTTCTCATTTGATGATGTTAAGCCTCTCCATTGGCTTATATTTATACTTGTCCAAGGGGTGTGAAACCCCAAGGGTCATGTCCCTTGGCCTTGTTGGTCAACCTGAGCCTACATGTTTCATAGTTTGATTAAATTCATTTTCTTGGGTTCTAAGCCCACTCCTTTCGGTGAAAACCCCAAACTTTGGGTGCCTTGCCCACAAGCTCTTTTTTTGTGGGTTTTCTCCACTCGGAAATACCTCCTAAGCTACCCAAATTTCAACATCTCAGTGCTTATAGTCATATTCTTATGCTCCATGACTACTTGGTTCAAATGTGCTTCAAATAGCTTTGCATCATCTGGTTCTTTTACAACTTCAACGATCACTACACACAATAGGCACGTACTAGAATATGGTACTAAAAAATGGTGACCATCTAAGTCACATGACATGATGACATGGGACTCGGAGGACACGAAAATGAGTATCCAACACATGAGATGGAAACCCTTGGAACAAGAAATATAGAAAAAGATTCAATTTAGAAAATAAAAACACTAAGTACAATTCATCTCTAAACCAAAATTACATCAATAAAGAGGCTCTAAATGGCCTCTAGAGTCCAAAAACATCATGCTACAATGAATAACTAGTACTACATATCATCAAAAGTGTTTCCTATACTGGGATCCTCATCATCTATATCACCCTCTAAGCATTAAAATAAGATAGAAAAAGCTTAACATGTCAAATCCATATTTTGCTTGAGTGATGGGTACATTTTTACGAGGGTCATGACAAAGGAGTTCAACAATCACTTCCACCAACATCGAGGTATATAGAAGGCTTGGTGCTCTTCATTAAATGCTATTTCCATACATTCATTCATGACAAAATCAAATGGAAATGTTGCAATCCCCCAATCCTGAAAATTGTCAAGTCTGTTGGATTTTGAGTGGGATCTAAAATTCTACTCTCTCCATATGAAATCCAATGAGGTTGGAACCACTCTCAAACATCCTAAAACAATTAATGGTAATGTTAAAAATTTAAATAAAAGGATGAAAATGAAATGAAAAAAGAATGTCACTTAACATTACCATTAATTACATAGCATTATTACGGCCTAGACAAATCCAATTCCTAGCACTTGGAGTCCCTTCTAACACAGCTTAATTGCCCTTAGCTGCACTCCAAAACCTCTGAGAGCTCCAAACCTGCGACTGAATTGCATGACAAGGCAAAAAAATGATTTTAAGAAGCTGCGAGCTGCTTTTTTACCAGCCACGTGTCCAACTTTCAGGACACAAGTAGGGCTCATGTCGTACATGAGTCACCCACATGTTGTGTCCGACACGTGAAAAATGTGACAGGGTGGGGGGGGTGTGGGTAAGGACGTGTTCTGTTTTGTAGGTGACCATTCATTATTTCTATGTGTTGAAATTATGCCCATAAAATTATGATTGGGCTCTAGCATAAATGTAGAAACTGTCATCATCTTCGCCAATAAAGATATAATTCCAAAGCACCGAAATAAAACTTCAACTTAGAATTTAATAACTCCAAGTTTTTCCACCACCAAAAATTATGTACCACAGATTGTTTTTAATTTCCCTATACCAGGAAAATAAAAACAATGTTACCTTTCTCGATTTCTATGCCTGCAGGTGACAACTTTTGCACTCAAATTTTTGGTTTTTATTACAGGCTACCTATTGTGCACCTGTTTTAATCTTCCTACGAGCCACCTTCTCCATGGAGCCTGCTCTGATTATTTTTGTTTACTTATTCACCTTAATTCCTAATTTAGGCCATGTTAACAATTTACATCACTCAAATACTAAAGAAAAACAAATTGAGCTAACTTTGGATGTGGTTGATTCCTCTTAGTCTTCTTTGACTCCCCTTCCACCGTTCATGTGCCAATCAATCCCTTGGACGCGATCCCATGTTGATATACTACCATAGTCCTTGAATCTTGCTTCTACGATCTTCACCTTGTCCTAAATGCCCACTCTTACATTGACTCTGGGACTACGTTAGTAAAAAATCATCAACAGTAACACAAAGTTTACACCAGCAAAATGAGAGAAACGATTCAAATAGCATTAGCTTCACTTCTGAAAACACGTCTTTTAGATGAGTACATAATATTTTGTATCAGATATTAATTAAAAGTTTAAGCTAAACTAAAGTAAAAATAAGATGACTTTGTTCCAAAGTGTCCTTTCTAACTAAAAAGTACTCCATAAGGTCATTAGACACATGTCGCAAGAAAAAAGTGAGTGCTCCAAGTGACTTAATGCATATATGACACAGTGTCTATTGGATAAACTACCATAAATGCTAAAGAACTTTCCCAGGACGAGCTAGGTGAGATTTGTACTGCCTTCAGGCTCACATTGCAGGGGTCGACACATTCTTTGGACTTTGAGTTCCTAAAAGTGGACCTGAAATCTTATTGGAGTATCATGGTCTTAAGGTTATTAGCACAAACCTAATGCAACGTGCTTGGCATCGCCTGCTACAGGAAATATAGTAATGCCTCCAATGATAGAGCCTTGGAGAGTCCATACTGTGCATGACTGGTGATGTCAGTGCTATAGATTTGACACCGAACAATCCTCAGATACTACATGACTAACGTGGAGGCACAGTCCATCCCCATTACTGTCCTACAAATTGAATTTCCAATTGCTTTGTCCATAGAAAAAAATTATTCAATCTCAGCCATAATGCTACAGGTCAGTGAAAGGTGCAAATAAAACTCATAATGCCCCCAAAATGAGGGCTATTTAAGGAGTGCTTGCACTGTGCAGAGATTGTTGTATCAAAACCATAAATCAAGTATAAAGGCCAATATGAAATGATCATCAATATATACCAAAATATGAAATGATCATCAATATATCCCAAACCATTAAGCTAAGACAATAAATGAATATTTATTATTTACAGCATCTAGTGATAAAAGATAACACAAATGTAAATGTGTCTCATAGATAAGATAAGACAATTTTATTATGTCCAACAAATGACCACCAAATCAAGTCAATGGAATTAAAAGGTACATCCTGTGTAAGTATAATGTAGGAGTGTAAAGGCAATTCCTAAATAAATACTAAAAGCAGACAGATAAACATTGAATATATACCACAGAGGTAAATATCTAACCACATCTTGGTGTTGAACAGAACGAGAAAGAATGTCAAGTTCTGCTAGAGAATATGCATGACATTTAAAGGAAAGTACTGTAAAGAGAATATGCATTCCATCACCACATCCATTAATCAAAGAGCAACACTAAGCCATTCATCGAGATTGAAAAAATCAGTCCGTGACAGCACAAAGAGTGCTGATAACTAACTTTAGTCAAGGACTCTAACTAGGAAATATAATGAGAAAATCTATTCTCCATTACCTATCTCTGGATTAAAAGTCTCTATATATCATATAAAGGAAGAAGCATATATAGGAAGAATTCAAATTAAGTCCATGTTTTTTTAACAATCACATTTGAATAAATGTGTGACACCTCCTTTCCTGTTCTTCCCATCTTCTGTTTCACACCTTAACTTATGTGAGCAAGTTCATTCGAGCCAAAACCTCATTCTCTCCATTGATGTTCAACGTTGAGTAGTCCTGCAATTTCGGTCCTCCCTTCCAGATTGAACTTAACTATGTAGTATTATCACTTTCTCCTGGTGCTTATTTTCCATTAGCCCCTTATATAGCATTCATGTATGTGGATCTTTAGCTCCTTATTATCTGCCAGGCATCTTTCTACTACTACCTCCAAATTGCTACCATATCTTACACTGCAGGTACCAAGTATTCGTTCTCCTTTTTAGGCAGCCAACATATCAGAATTTTACAGCATTTGACATAGTTTCAACTTTTGACAACTGCCCTCCAACAAATTTTAGACTTGTAATGATGGAACTCGGGAGATATAGCAAGTGATTGAACAGCTTGCCATCTTGACCAAAGATGACAATTGTACCTATTTACAAACTTCATGTACCCTTGAAAAAAATGCAATTACACAAACATCGGGCCACCTCTAATTGCTGCAACAAGCTAGGACATATAATTACACTGGCCCTTATATTACAAATCGTGCACAATTAACACTTTTGGCCCAAGAAAGGTATAATCAAATAGGCTAATGTTATTCATGGACAATACAAAAGATGACACTTACCATAACTTTTGGCTATGGTGTCATAGAATCATCTCAAGTTATCCGCTCTTAATACAAAAGATGACACTTACCATAGTTTTTGGCTATGGTATCATGATAGTTATGTTAATGATATTCATCTTAAGATACATTGAGGAAAAACGTCGAGTAAGTCACCCAAAAAATTACATAGAATTCATCTCAAGTTATCTGCTCTTAGATATGTGTAATGTAAGATGAACCAAGGAAAATGCAAAGAACGACTTTTATCGATGCAAACGTTAAGAATATGGACACTTTGAACAAGCCAGAGAGATGACAAGGATGCCTCTTGTTCTGGCGACACACCAGATGGAAATTAAACTATTATAAAAGCAAATTTGCTCAGAAGCAATTGACTAGAGTATTAGAACAGCCAGAACATGCAATTGTACTGTTCATTATATTTCAAATCAACACAACCTTCATAGTAAACCCTAATCATCAAAACATGGATTTTACTCTTCCTGAGGCATTTCCTGCATATGATGAAAGTTGTACGAGTGAAGCTTTAAAGTAAAGATTGCATCAGATTCATGTGTGGAGCTTCTAATGAATATTTGATAATGGATAGGGGTATCCATAGATCAAGGCATGCATTGTGGCGTTATTTTCATACTGCATAAAGGAAAGATAGGAGACCCATTTGGCTGTGCCTGATGTAAATTCGTTATTCTTTACTCAGAACAAACAGAAGCATTATATTCATACTGTTCACCATACATCTGGGAAACAATCAACAAATGCACATACCAATAAGATAAGAGTAACCCTGGCTGCATTTTGAAGGGAATTGCAATAAAAGAGGAAAAACAATCATTATGGATACTCAATAACACAATGATTGTTTTTGTTATAAGCAGACATTTCAACTACCTATTCTAAAAAGAAATAATAGACATTTCTCCGTGAAGAAAACATAGACTAGATTTAATGAGAAAGCAAACTAGAGTTGATGTTGGTAAGACATCAATTGTTAAACTGAAAATTCAGGCGGTTAAACTAGCTCAAGTATCTTAGAAAAGTAACTCCAAAGTTTACCGGTTTCATCTTTAAATTAAAATAATAAAAAATTAAAATCTTTCAACTGAAAGAAACAAATAAAAACTCCATAACTATGGCTTCTAAGATTGGAATACCAGGTGAATAAATAAGCGAAGAGACGGCAAACAAAGCTAAACATGTAATCCAAGAATTGAAGGAAAACCTGCATTTATCTCTAAAGCTTTGATATCACTGAGCATAACAAAACATGGAATTGGATTACAACAGAAAATACCTCATTTAGATATTTATTATGTAGGCATATGCCAAGAAAGCAATGACAATGAATTTTCTGAATGATAATTGACAGGAGTAAGTAGGCCGGAGACGCCTGTCCTCTTAAAAAACAAGCAGCATACCCCGGTAACTTAGAAAACCATGAGACAAGGTAAAAACAAACGATGGCATCCAATCAAATCCTCTCAAGGTACCAAGTGATCTCCTTCGAGCTTGTCTTCTTCTGCAAGCCACTGATCAAATTGTGGAGTAAACCCTAAGTCTTCACACTCAAGCTGGTGATCAAAATTTTCTGCTTACACAGTTTTTCCTTGAAGAGTTCTTCAAACGCCATGGCAATGGAGGCTGATACAACTTCACAAATCCCTATTTACTGGAGTTTCTGGAGTTGCCGGAGTTGCCGGAGTCAACTCAAACCTAGTTTTACTTTTATTTTTCATTCTGAATAGGTTATGCAGTTTCTTCAAGTCCACAAAGGAGTTGCTTTGGCCTAAAGATAACGTTCTATCATCATGTGATTGTTCTAACCTGCCCTTCAAAATTGTTTCATCAGATCCTACCTTCCTGCTTCCTTTATTAAGAAACATTTCGTGCCTGATATTTCTTTCGATTTCTCGGTTCCCATTTTCTGTTGGCCACTCTGGCACAACACTATTCCCTGCTCGCCTACTACTCGATTGCAGAGCACTTATCAGAGCCTTCATCGCACGGCTTGGAGAATTTTTATTCACTAGCAGAATTTCTCCTACCTCTGCCGGCGTCATATAACCCCCTGCCTGAAAAGCCTCTTCAACATGAGGGAAAAGCTTATGATCTTTGATACCCAAATAATTATTTGCCAAGATTTTGAAAGCAGAAAAGTTGCAGTGAGGAAAGTAAATATGCATGTCCATTCTCCCAGGCCTCAAAAGACCGGGATCCAATCTATTTTTATTATTTGTAGTAAACACTATAATTTTCTCCTCGCCACAGCTTGACCAAAGCCCATCAATAAAATTCAACATCCCAGACAGTGTAACTCTGCCACTCTCATGTCCATCACAATCATCATCATCATTTCCCTTCTGTCTCTCGTCTTCATCGCTCACACAGCTGTGCCTTGACAGATCCAAAGAACAATCTATATCCTCAATTACAATAATAGATTTATTGCTTGTCTGCATCAAAAGCATCCTCAGCTCCGAATTATCATTCACCTTGGTCAATTCCAGGTCATAGATATTGTAATGCAAGTAATTAGCCATGGCTGCAATCATGCTGGATTTCCCTGTACCAGGAGGCCCATAGAGCAAATAACCGCGCTTCCAAGCACGGCCCAATCGGTGATAGTAATTCTTGCCGCGAACAAAAGCATCAAGATCCATCTTAATCTTATTCTTCAGGTCTGCTTCCATTGCAATGGTATCGAAAGTTGCAGGATGCTTGAAAGCCACAGAAGTCCAATCAGGTTGCTTGTAAGCCATAGAAGTCCATTTCTGCCTGCCAAATTTTTGGCTGTTTGTATAGAGCTTGAGCTCTTTCTTCCTGTGATCAACTTCCTCTGCAACAGCCTGAACATGCTCCAAATAAGGTCTCAGGACACCAGCCTTGTCCCTTTTGTGTATTTTCAAAATAAAACTCTTGGTTGCATCACCCTCCCTATCCTTGTCCTTCACCTCATGTATCCACCATAACCTAGCACCCAAGAACACGTCCTCCACACTCTGACCTGCCTCTAATGAAACAAATATATCATTGGAATTCCTATCACTATACAAATTAGCATAATGAGTATCCACAGCACCTCCCAGGGTACTGACATATGTACTAACCTTATTATACAATCCATTCTCCTGGAACCCATCAGAGCCATAGTGCTGAGGAATCCTGAAAAACTTGTAAGCTTTCCATCTCTCCTGCCATGATTCCAGCCATCTCCTCACCATTTCCAGCAGCTGGGGAGGGACCAAATTCCGAAAGACTACTATGATCCCCATTAAGGACCAAAAATGGGTAAGGGAATCCATTGGGAAATTCAAATCTGAAACAGACAATAGAGAATCCAGCTTTCTAACAGATTTGCCTAAGCTCCTGCAATTTTATAAAAAAGAATATCATATACATAATTCAATCAATCTTGCAGCAATTGCTTTCTGATTTTCTTGTTTTTCTCTTTTTCAAAATGAGTATTGTCCGACATCGATCCTTTCAATCTTTATATTGAAACTATGTTCAGAACACCGAAAAGAAAAAAGGGCATTGAGGAATTCAGCTTGTGTACGCATTGTGGGTCGAATAGCCTCGTTATTCGCTCTGAAGAATTTGGTAAAGATCCTGGCGGATCCGTGTGTAGGTGTGGAACGTGTCCTGGGACCGCGTTAAACGTGTATAGTTGCACAGTCAAAGGACGCGCAGACCCGCTCAACCCTGCGATAATCAATAAAATCAACCCTTCCAACTAAGTTCATTGAGTCCCTGAAGCCGGCGGTTGGGTGATGTCAGTTTTGACGGCGCTTCCTCGGGAGATATGTGCATGCGAGGTGACCAATCAGATATAAACTCCAAGCCCCAAACAGCCCCGTCGACCTTTTCAGATAAAGGAAGTTTCCTCTACACTGGATTCTCCAAAGTTCCTCGCGTTGTCTGTTAATCAACACGGGGACAATGTGTAACTTTGGATAAACACAGTAATTTTTTTAAATACAGGATTAGAAGTTTCTATTTAATAAAAAATATATATGGGGTAAATTTCACTATATAATTTTTATAATTTAAATTTATTAATTTATTTAAATTAGAAATAAAATAGGTATAAGCGAAAGAATATAGAATTTTTTTAATTACATATAACATTTGTGTGTAGATAATTGGATTAGGAATGATATTAGATTAGATAATTGGATTAGGAATGATATTAGATTATGGAGTTATTTATATGTGAGTTTTTTTTGGAGTGTTTAATGGATTTTTTTGGTGGTATGTGGGGAAGGTGAAATTTTGATTTGTGTTGGTTTATGTGTTATTTTTATAACAATTTAAATCAGAAAATAAATTAGAAAACTTTTTTATAAATTTTCACTTATAGACAACATCATTCATATAACCTCCATATTTAATATTATATACAAAATAAAAAAATAAGCATACTATATGTAAAGAGTATAATTAATGTTTTAATTGAAAATATATATATATTATATATTATTATATATATATAATATATATACCTTACTATATATCCTATAGATATATTTAATCATAATAATTATAATACCTGCAAATTTAATTAATAGATGGAATAATTTTTTTAATATGTTAATTTGTTTAGATTTTGGTAAAAAAATTAAAAATCAAAATTAATTTATTTAATTTAAAAAATAAAATACTCAAAATTATATTGTGAAATTCTTAAAAAAAATGATTTCGTCTATTAAATTGTCCATATATATAATTTGTTGAATTGAGGCTTCTGTGATCCAATTTTATGAGAAAGAATTTCTCGGCCTAAATCACATGATAATGTATTTGTCGACCGTTTCGAACCAACGAGTGTGGTTCATCATCAGGACAAGTTGAAGAATCAGAGCATGGCTACATGTTAAATAGGGATAGCAGATCTTCCAATGGCTAGGTTTGACTGGAAAACAGTTATATTAGACTAGATTGGACAAACGGCTATAATAGACCAGAAAAACTAGTTAATAATAATAATATAATTAGATAAATAGTTATCTTAGGGTGGATATCATTATATTTTATAATGTTCTGGATTTTAATAAAGTTTAGAATGCTACAAACGAATGTTATTTTAATATTTTCTGGTTGGAATTGTGTGTTATTTTAAGTAACATGTTAATCAAATTTGAGTTAAAAATAAATCTAGGGATGTAAAGAATCATAATGAGAAAAATATTAACAAATATTAATAGATCTAGGGAATATAACCATTAAAACGTATGGATTTAATATTAACTAAAATAATAATATTAATCATTATTATTATTATTATTATTATTATTATTATTATTATTATTACTACTAATGGTTTGGATGACTAATTAATATAAATTTATTAGTAAAGTTATCTAATGTGAGCATAAACTTATTACATAAATTTAAATAATTATCAATTACTAGATAATTTTAACCCATTTAGATAGTCCTGAAAATGACCATCTTATAAATAAAAGGAAAAGAGAATGAGGTAGATCTCCAAAGAGGATCAAAAACTCATTTAAGAATGGATAAACAAAACAAGTTAGGTAGAAGCTTCACTATGAGAAAAAAAAAAAAAAAAAACCCAAGTCAATAGGGATGGAAGGGGAGGAAGGGGAAGAAACAACTAGGAAGAGAGGGCAGGGATCCAACAACTACTGATCTTCCAACCATCATCCCTATTGAGATTGCTTGGTCTTTTTCAATCTCAATGGCTTCTCTAAATTTTCGATGATGGAACTGTGCAACCTTAGCAATAACTTGGGCCTCCTCAATACAAACATGATGTTTAGTCTTCTCCACATGCTCCACTTGTGCAAAAGACTTGGTTCTCCCATGCTTTAGGTCTGTTGCGTGCTCATTAATCCTTTGATTAATAAAATGACCAGTCTCACCAATGTAGGGGGTTCCACAAGAACAATGAATAATATAGACACCCTTCATGTCCTTAGGGTTGACTGGATCCTTAAAGCCTACAAGAATTCGGGAGTTAAAAAAGAACCTAAAGATCAAGTCCCAGGGGTCCATCTACCTTTTATCCAAGGGACCACTAATAGGATTGCTAGGATTCTTAAGAAGCATAATGTTCCCTTGACCTTTAGACCCCTTAACACCATTCGTAATTCCCTCCGATCAGTGAAGGATCCAGTCAACCCTAAGGACATGAAGGGTGTCCATATTATTCCTTGTTCCTGTGGAACCCCCTACATTGGTGAGACTGGTCATTCTATTAATCAAAGGATTAATGAGCGCGCAGCATACCTAAAGCATGGGAGAACCAAGTCTTCTGCACTAGCGGAGCATGTGAAGAAGACTAAACATCATGTTTGTATTGAGGAGGCCCAAGTTATTGCTAAGGTTGCGCAGTTCCATCGCCGAAAATTTAGAGAAACCATTGAGATTGAAAAAAGACCAAGCAATCTCAATAGGGATGATGGTTGGAAGAATAGTAGTTGCTAGATCCCTGCCCTCTCTTCCTAGTCGTTTCTTCCCCTTCCTCCCCCTCCATCCCTATCGACTTGTTCTTTTTTTCCATAGTGAAGCTTCTACCTAACTTGTTTTGTTTATCCATTCTTAATTGAGTTTTTTATCCTCTTTGGAGATCTGCCTCATTCTCTTTTTCTTTTATTTATAAGATGGTCATTTTCAGGACTATCTAAATGGGTTAAAATTATCTAATAATTGATAATTATTTAAATTTATGTAATAAGTTTATGCTCATTAGATAACTTTACTAATAAATTTATATTAATTAGTCACCCAAACCATTAGTAATAAGAATTATAATGTTGTTATAATATTATAATAATAATAATAATAATAATGATTAATATTATTATTTTAGTTAATATTAAATCCATACATTACTAATGGTTATATTCCCTAGATCTATCTAGATCCTGTAACATGCTAAATAATATGCATGGTAATGAAATCAAGATAATCGCTCTGAGTTGCGCGCGTGCCTGCTAGGTTTCTGCCTGCAACTTCTGCTTCGACTCTTGGCCCCTCGGCATGGCCCCTCCGGAGGCTCCACTGGAGGAGGCTGCTCTTTAGCAGGCTTTCTTTGACTTGGTCAGATCATTACTGCCACAAAGACCTCGCCCCTCAGTTACTAAATTCGTGAAAAAACTAGATGGCTTGCAAGAAGTAACCTTACCTCCAACCTTGCCTCGCATGGTTTCTCTTGCTTTGGCAAAATGAGGACTCATTGGGAAATTTACTAGACTCTGCCCTTCAACAAAAACAGTGCAAATATGGGTGGAAAGGAATTGTTCTGATAAAACACAAATCCAATGTTGTTTTTGTTTGGGTCCGACTTCCTCACCTTCCCCTTCACTGCTGGGGAGATGAATCAGTTCGTGCTATTGGAAATGTTGTAGGAAAATACATTGATCGAATTGAACCTAGAGACGACATGCAGGCTTATGCTTGCATCTATGTAGAAGTCAATCTGGGCAAAGGACTGCCAGAAGCCATCAAACTCAAGGTTGATGATTGGACTCATATTCAACAACTAGATTACGAGCAGATTCCATTCAAGTGCAATGTATGTCATGAATACAGCCATTTTGCTAATCGTTGTACTAAATTCCTTGATGTTGAAAACACTCCACAAGAAGAACAATGGGAAACAATAAAAAAAAAAAAAATTGCTCCCAACCCCAAGCCAAATCCTGAAGTCGGTCCCTCTTCTCGTCCTCCCCCCAATCCTCCATACTCCTCATCCCTCCCTAGTCTCAACCCTGATTGCCAACCTGATCCACATCCCTCCTCCCCTTCCTCCAACCCCTTCCACATCCTATCTCCTCCTGAGGATGCTCCCACTCCCGCGATCCAATCCGACCCTTTAGAATCCCCCCTCCCTCTGGTCATCTCTTCCTCCTTCGCACCTGAACCTCCCCCTCCCAAAATCACTAGAAGCAACTCTAAGGAACATGGTGCCACACTTGACAATCAAAAGAAGCCTGGAAGAAAATTGGCAAAACAGCACAGAGATGAAAATGCTCAGAAAGATATAGCGATGGGTATCCAGAAACCCATAGAGTCCTATATTTTAGGACAAATTGACAAGGACTTAGTAAACAAGGACCAGGGAGGAAGAGCAACTCCTCACAACCTTCATTTGAAATGATGAAAGTCCTCTCATGGAATAGTAGGGAACTGGGGCACCCCTCCAAAGCAAATGCCTTAAAAGACTTAATAAATCAAGAAAAACCATATATTGTTTTAGTTCAAGAAACAAAGCAGGGACAACTAGAAATGAACAAAATTATTGCACAACATAAGCAGTACAAAGGAAGTGTTTGTGACTCTAGAGGAGCCTCTGGTGGAATTGCTACACTCCGACATCAAGCTAACTAGAGCAATATAACAAAAACAGTAGAACAACACTGGATAAAGATTGTCCTGAAGAACAACTCGAGTAACCAACAGCTAGTTATCTACAATGTCTATGCTCCTAATCATAATAGAGACAAGGAATAGTGTTGGGACACTCTTAGCACAAATATAGCGGAAGAAGATAACAACAACATAATTTTAGGAGGAGATTTAAACCTCATTTTGCATGCAAATGAAAAACGAGGAGGCAACTTCTTCCCAGATCCTTTTAGAAATCAACTGGAAAATATAATGCAGTACGACGATCTTGTAGATGTAATACCAAAGAACCGCAAATTCACCTGGAGTAATCGTAGGTTAGGAAAAAGCAATATTATGGAAAGACTAGATCGAATTCTGGTGAATGTAACCCTTCTACCCACCTTCTCTGATATTCATGCCTCCATTTTACCCTTCGCATCCTCAGACCATTACCCCACCACATTGACCCTCAAATCCCATTGCTCTCTGGCCCCTCTTCCCTTCAAATACAATTCTCTATGGAATGACATTGCGGCAGCCAAAGAACTGATTCAACAAACCTGGTGACAACACATTAAAGGCTCTCCAAGTTTCATTTGGGAAAGCAAACTCAGAAATGTCAAACATGCTCTTAAGGATTGGGCAAAAATTCACTACAAAGAGCCGGAAACGAGGAAAAGAGAATCAAAAGCAAAGATTGAATAACTCCATCACACAATGGAAAAGCAAGAATACCAACAGGTAGATAAGAATCAAGAAGAAAACCTCTACAGTCAGCTTTATAGCATCAGAAGAGAAGAGGAGCAGAAATGGTGGATTAAATCGAGACAACTATGGTTGAAGGGCGGGGACAGGAACACGACTTTCTTCCACAAGCAAGCCACAGTTTGAAAAATTAGAAATAGCATAACATCTATTACAGATAGCAAAGGCAATCAGCAAAATAGTCAAGCTGCCATCAAATAAGTTGCTACAAAACACTTTAAAGACTTACTAACTGAAAAAGGAGAAAAAGAAGACTATGCAGATCTTTTACAGCATCTACCAAATAAGATCACTGCAGAAATAAATGAAATCCTGAACAAAGAGATCGAGGAAGAAGAAATCAAAGGAGCCATCTGGGCCCTTCAGCCAGACAAAGCACCAGGACTAGATGTCTTCCCAATCTTCTTCTATAGAGAGCATTAGGAAACTGTTAAAAAAGACCTCATCAAATTAGTGAAATGGATTCAGCGGAAAAATAAAATGGGAGGTTATACAAACTCAACCCATCTAGCCCTCATCCCCAAGGAGAACCGACCCTCCAACTTCTCTCGTTTTCGCCCAATATCCCTTTGCAATTCCTCTTATAAGATCTTTACTAAAATCCTTACAGCCCGCCTCAAGCCTTTGTTACCAATGCTCATATCTGAAAATCAAGGTGGCTTCATGGAAAATAGGCAAATATCAGATTCCATCCTCCTAGTCCAAGAAGCTATTCACTCTAGCCATACTATGAATGAAAAGGGATTCATCCTGAAGTTAGATTTGGCGAACGCCTTTGATAGGGTCAGGCATTCCTTTCTATTTGCTGCTCTTCAAAAAATGGGCTTTTCTTCTCCATTCCTTGATCTCATTAGAGCTTACATCACTGGACCTTGGATAGCCCCCCTTGTTAATGGCAGGCCTGGACCTGCTTTCCAATCTTCAAGAGGATTGAGGCAAGGTTGTCCTCTTTCCCCCTACCTATTTATCCTGATGGTTGAATCCTTTAGTTGTGCCCTTGATCACAAGCAGTGGGCTGGTCTCATCATTGGCGTCAAATATGAAGACGGAGTCAAAAACATCAACCATTCCCAATTTGTTGATGACACCTTGCTAATAGGAGGAGTGTCTGCAATTATAGCTTGAAGATTCAAAGCTCTTTTGGACAAATACATGAGATATTCTGGAGGCATGATAAATCATCTAAAAAGTTGCATATATGGCTAGCATGCCTCGACCCAAACTCTTCAAAGCATAGCCATCATCTTTTGGGTGCCTTGCAAACTAAATTGGGATCATTTCAGCTATTTGGGAATGCCAGTGAGTATAGGTTCCACAAAAGCTGAAATCTGGGATACAACTCTTGATAAATTAAAAAGAAAAGTTTAGCAATGGGGATCCACTTGGCTTAATTCGGCCGGTTGATTAGTTCTCCTCAAATCTGGTCTCTCCTCTCTCCCTCATTATCAGTTCACTCTTAGACAGGCCCCAGCCACTTTTCACCATAAAATGGAAAGTATCCTCAAGAATTTCCTCTGGCAGGGAGGGAAAAATGACAAAAAAAAAATTAACTTGGTAAGCTGGAAAGAAGTTATCCAACGCCAGGAAAGAGGAGGACTTGGAATCAAATCTCCCAAGCTTACAAACTTAGCCTTTGGAGACAAGATAATATGGAGATTAATTAATGAACAACAAGCTTGGTGGAAAAGAGTTCTTGAAGCCAAATATCTCAGCAACCCAAGGCAGCAGCTTCTAGAAAATGAAATACCCGCCAGAAGTAGCACAAGAGTTTGGAAACTTTGTAAAAAAATTATCCCCTTCATGGCACAAAATATCTCTAAGGTCCCCAAGGATGGCAACAAAATCAACATTGGAGTAGACAAAATTATGGGGAACCAGCGAATTGGCAGCTAGCCAGGTATGGATCAAATCCTCATTTTCCTTCAAAGCAAAGGAATACATTATTTGGATCAAATTTCTCAATGGGACATAAATACTCAGGCATGGAAGGGATGGAGTTTCCCACCCATCCCTAGAAATCTCAAAGAGAGCATCGACAATCTTCAGATCCACCTTCACAACATTGCTCCAATCATTAAAAATGGCATTGATGGCTTCAGATGGGACCCCACAGGTTCTAGTTACTCAATTAAAGCTGGCCACCAGTATTTGTGTAGTAGGGACTATCTTGCTCCTCCTTAGATGTATTGGAAAACGGTATGGAAGTTTAAGGCCATCCCCAAAGTTAAATTTTTCATATGGACCCTCCTAAAAGGAAAAATCCTTACCTCAGATAATTTGCAAAAGAGGGGTATTGTTGGGCCCTCCCAATGCCCAAATTGTCAAGGAGCAGAAGAAACTGTCCAACATCTTTTCAATTCTTGCCCCTTTGCAATCTCTTGTTGGAATGGTATCTCCCCTATTGACCCTCTCATCTAGGACTCTCAGTATTCCATAGGTGAAGTCTTAAGCAAATGGAAGAGGAGCTACCCCTAGCAGCACAAGAAAAACAACCTCACTAAGAGGGTGTGGGATGCTCTCCCCTATGCCCTCCTATGGAAAATTTGGCTCACTAGGAATTGTAAGATTTTTAGAGATCAGGAGACCTTAACCAGGCAATTATGCAACAAAGCTAAAAGTCTAGCGATAGAAACCATTGTTGCTAAGAATACAAAGAAAATTGATACTGGCAGCCTTTGTGTAGAAGAAAGAGACTTTATCAGCAGCTTGATTGGCAACAACAGGGGCCTTCCAACTGCAAACATCTACAAAAACCCTTCCAACATTCCCAGTCACAGTTGGAAAATCAGAATTAATCAGGATGAATTTTCAGAATGGCTTCGAAACAACAACTCTCACTCCCTCTTCTTTGATGGAGCCTCCAAATCAAATTCGGGAGCGGCAGGGGCGGGGCGAGTAATTTACAATCCCATCGGAGACCCCATAGTATCCTTTGAGTGGGGATTGGGAAATCTATCTAACAATAGAGCAGAAGCGTTGGCACTTTATCAAAGCCTTATCCAGCTCCAAAAACTTGGTATCAGGAATGCGATGGTCTTTGGAGCCTCTGCTATCATTATCAGCCTTATGAACAACAAGCGTAAAGCCTCCAATATTTTCATTCAACAAACTATAAGCAAATGTCAAGCCTTAATCTGCCAAAATTGGAACATTCGATTCTTCCATATTCTTTGCGCCATCAACAAAGAAGCAGATAAATTTGCTAGTCAAGTATGCAACAGATCTAAAGGGAATATCCTTTGCACTAATGTGGATCATTATCAACACCTACCCTGATTTTCCTCATGATTTTTGGCAATTCGCTCAAGTTTGACCCTTACAATAACTTCAAGGAGTATCTTGACAAAATCCAATACAATCCCCATGCTGTCAATTCACTGCCATTGAATTTCTTGCCTCATAATCCTACAGCCTTGTTTGCTCTCTCGATATCGGGTCACCCTCGTGATCTCCGTGATCCCTGCCCCCTTCATTGCGTGAACTTGTCTTTCCCGATTTGTGGCCCACTCCCCTTAAATCTTCTTCCCCTTTCGCATCTCAGTATTAGTGTGCCAAGACCTCTTCTCCTTGTCTTCTTGCTTATCAGAGAGTTTTCAATAGCCTCTGAGATCTTCCTTCATCGTAGCTACTCCTCAACTCTTGCTTCTTGTGCCTCTTGCAGCGCCAGTCCCCCTCGTCTTTATTCTTCATCCCGGAATAATCGTCTCTGCCTCCCTGTATCACTGATCACTGTTTGCTTCGATCCCTTCTCCTTTCTAATCGCATAATCCGCTCCTCCTGATTGTCGCTAGTTATTGCTTCCTATTCTGCCAATCTTCAATCCACTTTTTATTCTAGTGCTCCCCCTCTTGCATTACAAATATCAACAGTTGAGGGCCGAAACTCCTGCATTAAATAATAGTCTTCTGTCCATTAGTAAGCTTTCAGTTGCCTCTGCTATCTCCTTTTTCTCCAACTACTCATCCGCTCCCTCTATTCATGCTCCATGTAGTGGAAGTCTCCCTCGCTCTCCTCTCTTTCCCCTGAACGCTTATCTCTCCCCCTCCCCTGTTTTGCTTATCATTTGTCCTAGCTCCATCGCTGTTTTAATTGCTAGAACTGTTACTTATCGTCGTATTAGGTTCCTGCCTCCCACGCATCAACAGGACAGTACTAAGGAACCAAGGATGACTTGGAGTGAAGATTGTCTTCATTGTCGGGACCTCCAGGCAGAGCTGGAGCAGATCAGAGTGCACCAAAGAGTTCTGGATGCGAAAATTGAATCAACCGCTCGGATGACCAATGAAAAATACAAAGTTGATCTTAATCTTTTTCTCCATAGGGTCTCCTCCTTGCAGGAGCAGTTCAACGACCTATCCAATCGATGCGCCCACGCTCGAGAGTCAGTTGAAATTCTCAAATACATGCTAGAGAAGTGCAATGTGCCTAGCACCAGCTCTTCCAGCTTCAAAAATGCCGAAGTGGACAGTAAACCGGATGAGTCAACATTGCGCCAGATTAACCACATCAATATAGACTAGGATGTATTGCAAAGTCTGTCTTCTTTTATTTCAGTTTGTCAGAATCTACACTTGCATTTGTTTCTTTCAAGTCAGAAATGACAATAGCTTAGGGGAATTTTGTAACTCAATCCGTCTCCAAGCTCAGCCTACGAGCTTCGATCATGTAACTCATGAACTTACTCTCCCAAATCTTTTTGGAATATAATCAACAACCGACTATGTTAAAAAAAAAATGGTTATATTCCCTAGATCTATTAATATTTGTTAACATTTTTCTCATTATGATTGTTTATAACCGTAGATTTATTTTAACTCAAATTTGATTAACATGTTACTTAAAATAACACAAAATTCAAAGTATTAAAATAATAGTTCTAAATTTTATTGAACTTCAAAACATTATAAAATATAATGATATCCACCCTAAGATAACTATTTATCTAATTATATTATTATTAAATAATTTAACTAGTCAAAACTAGCCATTTTTTGGGATCTATTATAGACGTTTGTCTAATCTAGTCTAATATAGTCCGTTTTTTATCTAGCTAGTCGTTGGATTTATCATGTATTCCATGATCTGATTCATTAACTTGTCGCGATGATTGATATTCATTAACTTGTCCCGACTGATAAACCACACTCGTTGGTTCAAAATGCTCAACAATACTTTCATTGTGCTATCCCTATTTTCATGTAGCCATGATTGGTTCATAACTTGTGCGGATGATAAACACACTGATTGGTTAAAATGTGTCACAATACATTTCATGTGATTTTCCCTCGAATTTTTTTTCTCATAAAAATATAATATTATTTTATTGTATTTTATTTTTTTAATATTATTTTAAAATAATAATAAACTTTTCATTTAATAAAATATCAAATATTTATTTATTTAATTTAACTTAATTAAATTAATATTTTTAATAATAATAAATGCATTTAATAAAGTGGTTGCTAGGCACATGGAAGACACATATATCATTTAGAAAAAAAGCAGCCACGTCGAAAAAGGTGTTGGAAGCAAAGATGTAGGTGAACATTTGTGCAAAACAAGAGGCTCATGAACAGGTAGAATGAATGAATGGCGTTGAAAGATGCATCAATCTCAAATAGTACAGTTGGTTATGGTACCAGATAAGCTTGTCTTATATGCCCCTCAATCAATAATGAATGGTATTGAAATACCAAGACTTTTAATTGTTTTTATATGGATTAACTATGATTATTTTTAATATATTTCTGCAGAATTTAAGGCTTTATTGGTTTAGGTGTATTCAATAGAATGGTTTAAGATCTTAAAATTAATTTTCTTTATCGAAGGTTTTAATTTTTAGCCATTCACGCGATTTATTATATTGGAATAAGATTTTACGCAAATAATAATTTTTAAAAAATAGTAATAATAACTTTTTACTATTTCATTAATTAAAATAGTATAAGTATTACTCTATTTATTCTTGTTTTATTTTTTGTAAATACTTGTTTGTTTCATTTATTTTTTTAAATGAATAAAAATTAGTATTGTTTTATCTTTTGGAATCTTTTAAATTTTATGTAATTTAATCTGCCTTTATCTTTGTTTGTAATATTTGTTTTTTATATTTATTTATTTTTTAATGATAAGATTTAGTATTTTTTTTTTTTTTTTTCTAAATGTATAAATATGCAATATTTGTTTATTCATGTTTATTTTTTTTTAATAAACAAATATTTTAATTTTAGGGTATTGTTTTAGGTTATCTATGTGAAAGGTGAAAGTTAAAGTGAAAAAGATTTATCTTTTGTGTTGAAAGATGGATGTAAGTTAAGGGTGGGTGAGAAAGTATGTTAGGTGACTAAGTTTATAAAAAAATTTTGTTGTTTTAATTGATGTAATGAAAAAAAAGCTAAAAAAAAAGCATGGTTTGTATGGTTTAGAATATAGATAATGTGAAAATAAATTAGTTAGATAATTAGAGTGAGACATATATATTTCATTAATTAGGTTTATTTGATGGTTGAGAGATATTATTATTGTATGATTTTTGAATCTATAAAATAATATATATATATTTATATATTATATATATCTTATATATATATATTTTGTAGATTTGACTCTCTAAAATATGATATATTTTAAATTTGAATTTTTTAATTTGCAAGTTTTAATAGCTCAGGGTTTTTTGATGGTGCAAATCTATTTTATGCATTCAAAAATGTATTTTTGAGAAAAAATACAATCTTGCTGGCAATTTATTACCATATTCCAAGAAAATCTTTATTAAAATAAACATAATTGATACTTTGAACCAAAGGAACAAATTTTAAAAAAAATAGATAATCTGATCTTTTAACTACATGAGAAATTATAAAAAAAAAATTCTAAATTCAAATATGTAAAAAAATGTTTATTAAATAACTGAACAAAAATTTATTAAAAAATAGATAGCCTAATACTTTTTAATCAATTTTTTTTTAATTAATAAATTCAAATATGTAAAAAAAATAAAAAAAAAATTACAAGGATATTTGGAATGGGTTTTGTGTCCACCAAAGTGGATAACTTAATACTTTGGACTTAGGTGGTTGACCAAAGTAGCAAACTTGATAAGGTGAAAGAAATGATTTAAAAAATAGATAACCTAATCCTTTTTAACCCAAACAATTATTAAAAAATAATAATTTAATGTTTAAAAAAAATTACAAGGATATTTGGAATTGGTTGTGTGTCCTGACCAAAGTGGATAACTTGATACTTTGGACTCAAGTGGGTTGATCAAAGTAGAAAACTTGATAAGGTGCATGTAAGTCTTTGATGAGGTACATGTGCACCTGATAGGTTTGAATTTGGTGCTCACCCCCTCCTACCATTGACAAAATCAATAATCTTTTTATTGAAATGAAAGAGGCCTTAAAGTTCAAACCTAACCGTGTCTCTTCATAATGAAAGTCACTGGCATGCTAAGACACACGTTGTGTAAAGGGACTTCCAAATGGAGTGGTTTGGTTGAGGACTTGGATTTTAAGTCATTGGTAACAAATATTTTATTTTCTTTTGGAAGTTGTTTTCAGAGATAGTTATGGTGGGTAATTTTAAGTCTTCTAGACTTTTTCTTGAAAAAATAAACACACTCATTATTAAAAAATTCATACCTCATTATTTAGGAGTTGATATTTTAAATATGTGTCATAATTTTTAGTAAAGTCTAATTTCAGAAATAATAATTATAAATTATTTTGGTTGACTTTATTAGATAAGAAAAAGTCCAATGTGGAAATTAATAATTAATAATTTTATTTTTCAATTTTATTAATATGTATTTAATAAATAATATTGGTTTATTAATGGGTTTTAAGCTTGGAATGGATGATGTAAAGCTAATCACAAATCCAGAACAGAATATTCCATATTAGAAAAAAAAAAAAGAGCGCAAAAATCTGGTGTCTTTGACTTTCAGTATAGCCGGGTATCTACTAAGGACGGCAGCTTTCCAATGTGGGTCATATATTCGAATGGACCGGCTTTAAAATAATTACATATTTTCCTCCAAATATACGCAATACAATTATTATTAAATAAATGTTATCGAAGATAGAAAATAAAAAATAAAAAATATTGTTATCCCAGAAACAAAGAATTATTGGTCTCAGAGTTAAATTCAAAGATAAACGCGTGGTTTGATAATATAAATTTGAAATAAATAATAAAAATATTAGACAGCCTTACTTAATCATAAAGGCGTTATAGTTTTTATATTACCATCGGAATCATATTCATATTAAGGTGACAGACTTTTTGTGGTTTATTTCTTTTGACTTAGTTACCCGAGAATCTACAGTAAGAACCATTTTTTTTGCCAATGTTTGGAATCTCAACGGGTATCCATCATCAAGACCAATTGAATGCTTGATAGAAGAAGCGCTGATTTGAGAGATAAAAAGTGAAATTCTTTGTCAATTTTAGTGAGATGCATTTAGTTTTATTTTTTATTTATTAAAACTCATAAATGTAAGATTCCTTTTTACAATGTGGTAGCACTGTCTCTTTACTCTCATGTCCATTTCTCTCTACCAAGTTCTCTCAGGGATGTATTGAAATTATTATATGAAATTAGATAACTAAATATTAAATTATATAATTATCTTAATTTAACCTTTAAAATATTTTGTAATTTTCATCATCTATATATAAATTTTTATTTCTTTTTCCATAAAAAAAAATATATTAGGTAAATGATCATGAGGTCCTCAAAACTTATACTAAAAAATTATCAATACTAATATTGATTATTTTATTGCCAATTTTATTTATTAGTATTTTATTTTTATTTTTAGTTTTAAAATTTATTTCATGTTTATATTATTTATTAAGTCAAAATGTTTAGAAGAAAGTATTACATTCTAATATTCTTTTTCACCACTCAGCTAGAAAATCCTATTCAATCTATACTATCTTAACTTTGCTTTACCAAGTACCAATTTTTTTTTTTTCTTTTCCACTCTAAAAAAAATATTTCAACGTGTGAAAAATTAATCTTTCTTTACAACTAATAGATTCAAATTACTATATTTAATATTAATTTTTCTATAATTACCTAATAAAAAAATATTTATAAAGAAAAATACTTCTCCAGCGATTGAAATTAAGTATTATTAAAAAAGTCTATTTAATTATGACATTATAAAAATTAAATTATTATAAAAATAAAATTATAATCTATTTGCATCATTGTAAACAATATTATAAGCTTTTTAAACAAAAAGTTAAGTTCTTGTTTTGGTTTTATACATTTTCACTTTTAGTGGGTTACATTAACATTTCAGTTTTACTCAAGTTATTGTTTTGGTTTTATCTATTTTCACTTTTAGTGGCTTACATTAACATTTCAGTTTTACTCAAGTTATTGTTTTGGTTTTATATATTTTCACTTTCAATGGCTTACATTAACATTTCAATTTTTACTCTGTGTAGCTAAGAAGGTATCATTAGCACAAGGAGGTTTATAAAGTATAGATACTATTCAATTGGTTAATACTAATATTACAGTTAGGAATAGTGATATCACATTAATTTAAGTTTTCATATTATATTTTTCGAGTGGTAAAGATATTAGTGCATGTAAAGAAAAATTGGAGATTATATTCATTGACAAATATGTGAGCCATTTTTTATTAAATAATTGAATTTTAATTTTAAAGATGTGTGTTATGGTAGGTGGGTGGATATTATTGAGTTAATTACTTGGTTGTTTGAGAGTTAGTTAAATAATGACTTGTATCTATTATTGTTTTATAAATAATTTTAATTTTGATAATATGTAATCTTTATATATGAATCTAATTCAAGGTATAAATGATGTTTTTTGTGTTTAACAATAAAGTAGGCCATGGTGGTTAACTCTGAATTTTGTAGAGCTAGTTAAGAGTTTTTCAATGCTCTAAAGAATGTCCACTTTAAAATTCATGTGGGAAAGCTATGGGCTCAAGATTTTGACATTCCAAGTAAGCTTTTTGGATCCCACCTAACCTTCACCACCTAGCTCCCAAGGTTAAGGTTAATGTTTAGATGTTTTTCATAATAAGGTTTTTGCGGCCCACCTTTGTTTCATCACCTCAACTCTGAGTCTTAAGGAGTTTTCTTAGAGTTTTGCTGGAAAATGTAACATAAAAAAATTTCACCTCCACTTGAAGGGATTTTTTAGAAATGAACCTAATAAATAAATCTATTCCCATAAATGATTACCATCATTCTAACCATTGTATTTTTTTTCATCATTCCTTCAATAACATAAGTTGGTTTTCATTGTATCTTAGGTTCATTCTCAAATTAATCCAAATATGTGGTATGATTGCAGTATGCTCTTAGTCATTTTTCCATGCATGCCTTGTGCGACTTTACAATACAAGAAGTTGGACCTCAAGCTAATGAAGGCTTTGGATGATCATCCTTGCTTAACAAGATAGTTTATATGATGAATGAAGTAAAAGACAACAAAGCAAGAGATTTTATTAAGTTGTTGCTATGGAAATCCTTCAACCAATAAATGAAAGAGATGATGGATCATTTTTTCCAAGACCTTTGGCAACTCCAAACAAAGATACATGCATCTTTGTCTCATAGTCATTTTAGAGGAATGGCATCATTCAATGTACAAGTTAATTCTTAT